>WNWK01005559.1:0-118621 GCA_009830355.1 Cherax destructor
TATATAATAATTTAAACAGTAAAATTTCATCATATTGTATTTTTGAAAATAATTTTTAACTAGAATAAACTCAATAAATTTCTCTAATATTAAGTACATAGTTTTTAAGGACTAGAATAAGCTGCCCCTAATGCCATGGCATGTCAGTGGCTCTCCTTGCACTCAATTTACATTGTAACTACCAATACCCATGTAACCTGCAATGAAATAATTAGGATTAGTCTGTCCGAAATGCCTAGGCATGCTCGAGGCCATCCTTGTAATTAACATTTTAAAATATGTAAACCACACATTGTAAGCTTTGCAAGGAAATAAACATTTATTTATTTATTATTTATTATTTATTATAATTCATTCCAGAAGGCTGTTCAAGTGCCATTACCGAACGAATTTGTTCCCTTAAGGAAATATGTAAATTAGGTTAGTCCTTTCAGACCCCCAAAAATACACATACAAAAGCACTTACAATATTAAACTTACATAATTGTTCGATTTTCGAGGTGACCGAAACTCGGGGGTCCACTGTACATGTACAGTGGTACCTCGGTTAACGATGGTCCCCAAACTCGCCCTTTTATGTAAGTTTATTTTTTTAAATGCTTTTGTAAGTGTGTTTTTGGGGGTCTAAAAGGACTAGTCTATTTTACATCATTCCTTATGGGGATAAATTCGTTTGGTAATAGCACTTGAACAGCATTCTGGAACGAAAAAATATCGTTAACCGAGGTACCACTGTATTACTAAGTGCATTACATCAGGTCAAGCACCACTGAGTATGGCCAATAACTGAATTAGTAACCACTGAGACAACCTCACACCTGGATAACAAAGCCTCAATAAGCCACAGGTACTCTTTCCTAACAGAGCTACACTATACAACACTAAGTTTCTTCACATTCTGCAATTTTCTATATTACTGTATCTCACTATAGCACATACATATTCATAAATGTTGTACACAGTAATTTATACAGCATTTGATCAAACTTCCTTGTTTAGATTAAACACTACATTAACTTACAATGACAACAAATATTTACTGTCAGTATCTAGAAATAGTTAATTTAAAAAATTCTTAACTGTACATCATAATAATCCTGCACAAAAATAACTTAGTAAATTTGAGTAATAAAAATATTTTATTTATACAGCCTCTCCTCACTTACCGACGTACTCGTATACCAACAACTTGGAGTTACAACGGGCTCTCCCCAACGAATTAAAAAAAAAAAAAAAGCAGCACTTGGAAGAGGAAAATGGAAGTACAAAAGAAGTTCACAGTAAAGGGGTTAGCTGGTGTGTTCGTGTGTGTTTACATTCTCGGTGTCTCTTGTGGCAGCTTAATTAAGAAATTATTATACGTACTCAGTGAACAAGGTATGTTGATGGTAATAATAATAATAATAATAATAATAATAATAATAATAATAATAATAATAATAATAATAATAATAATTAATAATAATAATAATTGCTCTGGGGCACTTTAACCCTTAACCCTTTGACTGTTTCGGTCATACAGTAGGGCCCCACTTATACGGCAGGTTAGGTTCCAGGCTAGTGCCTTAAAGCAGACATCGCCGAAAAGCAGAACGCCATTTTTTCCACTTCTAAATGCATATAAATGCCAGACAACAAGCTTACATTAACTTATATTAAGTTAGCAATAGCACTAGGCATTAAAAAACACAATAAAAAGTAAGATACACACAGAGTACACTTATTACTTACACCTGGGTGCCAGGTGTAAATGATAATGGGTGCCCTTTGATTGAACTTTGTATAGAAAGGGGTTTAGTTATAGGTAATACATATTTTAAGAAAAAGAGGATAAATAAGTATACAAGATATGATGTAGGGCGTAATGACAGTAGTTTGTTGGACTATGTATTGGTAGATAAAAGACTGTTGAGTAGACTTCAGGATGTACATGTTTATAGAGGGGCTACAGATATATCAGATCACTTTTAGTTATAGCTACAGTGGGAGTAAAAGGTAGATGGGATACAAGGAAAATAGAATCAGTAAGTAAAAGAGAGGTGAAGGTTTATAAACTAAAAGAGGAGGCAGTTAGGGTAAGATATAAACAACTATTGGAGGATAGATGGGCTAGTGAGAGTGTAGGCAATGGGGTCGAAAATGTATGGGGTAGATTTAAAAATGTAGTGTTAGAGTGTTCAGCAGAAGTTTGTGGTTACAGGCGAGTGGGTGCGGGAGGGAAGAGGAGCGATTGGTGGAATGATGATGTAAAGAGAGTAGTAAGGGAGAAAAAGTTAGCATATGAGAGGTTTTTACAAAGTAGAAGTGATGCAAGGAGGGAAGAGTATATGGAGAGAAAAAGAAGTTAAAAGAGTGGTGAAGCAATGTAAAAGAGAGCAGATGAGAGAGTGGGTGAGATGTTATCAGCAAATTTTGTTGAAAATAAGAAAAAGTTTTGGAATGAGATTAATAAGTTGAGGAAGCCTAGAGAACAAATGGATTTGACAGTTAAAAATAGGAGAGGAGAGGTATTAAATGGAGAGTTAGAGGTATCGGGAAGATGGAGAGAATATTTTGAGGATTTGTTAAATGTTGATGAAGACAGGGAAGCTGTGATTTCGTGTGTAAGGCAAGGAGGAATAACATCTTGTAGGAGTGTGGAAGAGCCAGTTGTGGGTGTAGGGAAGTTCGTGAGGCAGTGGGTAGAATGAAAGGGGTAAGGCAGCTGGGATTGATGGGATAAAGATAGAAATGTTAAAAGCAGGTGGGGATATAATTTTGGAGTGGTTGGTGCTATTATTTAATAAATGTATGGAAGAGGGTAAGGTACCTAGGGATTGGCAGAGAGCGTGTATTGTTCCTTTGTATAAAGGCAAAGGGGACAAAAGAGAGTGCAAAAATTATAGGGGAATAAGTCTGTTGAGTGTACCTGGTAAAGTGTATGGTAGAGTTATTATTGAAAGAATTAAGAGCAAAACAGAAAGCAGGATAGCAGATGAACAAGGGGGCTTTAGGAAAGGTAGGGGTTGTAGACCAAGTGTTTACAGTGAAACATATAGGTGAACAGTATTTGGATAAGGGTAAAGATGTTTTTGTGGCATTTATGGATTTGGAAAAGGCGTATGATAGGGTAGATAGGGGGCAATGTGGCAGATGTTGCAGGTGTATGGAATAGGAGGAAGGTTACTGAAAGCAGTGAAGAGTTTTTATGAGGATAGTGAGGCTCAGGTTAGAGTGTGTAGGAGGAAGGGACTATTTCCCAGTAAAAGTGGGCCTTAGACAAGGATGTGTGATGTCACCGTGGTTGTTCAATATATTTATAGACGGGTTGTAAGAGAAGTGAATGCGGGGGTCTTGGCAAGAGGTGTTGGGCTAAAAGATAAAGAAGCAAATACAAAGTGGGAGTTGTCACAGTTGCTTTTTGCTGATGACACTGTGCTTTTGGGAGATTCTGAAGAGAAGTGCAGAGGTTGGTGGATGAATTTGGTAGGGTGTGTAAAAGAAGAAAATTGAAAGTGAATATAGGAAAGAGTAAGGTGATGAGGATAAAAAAAAGAATAGGTGACGAAAGTTTGGGATATCAGATTGGAGGGAGAGAGTATGGAGGAGGTGAATGTATTCAGATATTTGGGAGTGGACATGTCGGCGGATGGGTCTATGAAGGATGAGGTGAATCATAGAATTGATGAGGGAAAAGGGTGAGTGGAGCACTCGAGTCTGTGGAGACAAAGAACCTTGTCCATGGAAGTAAAGAGGGAATGTATGAGAGTATAGTTATACCAACGCTTTTATATGGGTGTGAAGCATGGGTGATGAATGTTGCAACGAGGAGAAGGCTGGAGGCAGTGGAGATGTCATGTCTGAGGTCAATGTGTGGTGTGAATATAATGCAGAGAATTCGGAGTTTGGAAATTAGGAGGAGTGGGATTACCAAACGATTGCCCAGAAGCTGAGGAGGGTTGTTGAGGTGGTTTGGACATGTAGAAAGAATGGAACGAGACAGAGTGACTTCGAGAGTGTATAAATCTGTAGTGGAGGGAAGGGGGTAGGGGTCGGCCTAGGAAAGGTTGGAGGGAGGGGTAAAGGAAGTTTTGTGTGCGAGGGCTTGGACTTCCAGCAAGCATGTGTGAGTGTATTTGATGGGAGTGAATGGAGGCATATGGTTTTTAATACTTGACGTGCTGTTGGAGTGTGAGCAAAGTAACATTTATGAAGGGATTCAGGGAAACCGTCAGGCCGGACTTGAGTTCTGGAGATGGGAAGTACAGTGCCGGCACTCTGAAGGAGGGGTGTTAATGTTGCAGTTTTAGAACTGTAGTGTAAAGCACCCTTCTGGCAAGACAGTGATGGAGAGAATGATGATGAAAGTTTTTCTTTTTCGGGCCACCCTGCCTTGGTGGGAATCGGCCGATGTGTTAATAATAATAAAAAAAAATAATTAAAAATAGTCTGTGAACCAATTTATGAAAAGATCAGTAGTCATCCAAGCTTTTGAATTGGATTTATAATAAACAGGAGGCTACCTTTGCATAGTTCTTTAGGGCCCTAGGATTCTCTGAGTGATAAATTATCATAGGTTTTAACTTGCAATCCCCAGCAGCATTAGCTCCTAGCAAGAGTGTTAGTTGAAGACTCAGATGAGTAAAGGGGTGTTAGGAAGCATTTCTTCAGCCATAGAGTAGTCAGGAAGTGTAATAGTCTGGCAAGTGATGTAGTGGAGGCAGGAACCATACATAGCTTTAAGGCAGGTATGATAAAGATCATGGAGCAGGGAGAGAGGACCTAGTAGCGGTCAGTGAAGAGGCGGGGCCAGGAGCAAGTCTCGACCCCTGCAACCACATTAGGTGAGTACACTCTTGGTTATCCTGGTTCTCTACACATATGCTGCTATATGTAACTGTATTTGATGGCTATCTCAGCGATCAACATATACCTTGTTAGTAATTTCATTCAGGTATACACAAATACAGTTACATAGATTATCATACATAGCAAATATGCGTAGACAACCCAGGATAACCCAAAAAGTCAGTTCACTGAGTTTAATCATTTCTAACTTGGTACTTAAAGTAAGGAAACTGACTCTCTTTTTATCACAACTAAGCTTAGACGTCATAGTCAATGAGAGCCAACTAGTAACGAAAGAGTAAACGAGAAGAGCGAGATACGGAGTTTAGACAAGGTAAAAAACAAACTGAACAGGTAGTGGCGTCACTCGGTCAGGCGAAATGAATGCGATTAATACGTGTCCACTTTTAGTTCATTCACATACGTTTGTAAGAGTTTGTGAGACTTTTACCTCAAAATATTATTTTAATATAATAATAATTACCTCACAATACAAATACTCTTACATTGTGTACAAGTTAGTACAAAATAAACAACAGCAACACTCATATTCTCATGCAGCACACTATTTTTTGAGTTAATGATAGTATTACCATTATTATTATCATAATAAAAAAAGTGCTAAACCCACAAGGAGTCGTGAATAACTATATATAGAGTGAAGGCATATGAAAGGAATATTTTCTACAGTTATCCCTCAATGTTTGACTAGAAAACGTAATTCTTCCGACTTCTACAAAGTCGTTTGGTAAACAAATATCATATTTGTCAATTTTTATTCTGTGGGTGTATGTATCATGTTTATATGCTATGTAACGTGTTTTTAAATTATTTTGAAGAAAATATCATAGATGATTAATTAAATGTCTATATTAACGTAAAATAAGACATTTAATGTGCCCTAAGAGTGATTATTATTAATATTACGTAATGTTTTCCCTCCGCTCGGCAACACCATAGCATATAAACAGCATGTTTATATGCTATGTAACATGTTTCTTATATAATTTTGAAGAAAGAATCATAGATGGATTAATGAAAATGTCTATATTAACGTAAAATAAGACATTTAATGTGCCCAAAGTGATTATTATTAATATTACGTAATGTTTTCCCTCCGCCCGGCAACACCATAGCATATAAACAGCATGTTTATATGCTTTGTAACATGTTTCTTTTATAATTTTGAAGAAAATATCATAGATGGATTAATGAAAATGTCTATATTAACGTAAAATAAGACATTTAATGTGCCCAAGAGTGATTATTACATAATAGAGAGATGTGCTCACGGAAAATGTAAATAAACCAGGTGGCGCGCGCCGTATCTGAAAGAACGCTCGCCGTATACAAAGTTTTGGTCATAATTTGAACTTGCCGTATGAATGGAACGCCGAAAGGCGAAATGCCGAAAAGCGGGGCCCTACTGTATAGTTATTTTCTAATAAATCTTAAGCAAGTCCTAAGTTTGCCTGAGATACTCCAATATAGGAGCTTTAATAGAAACTGTATATCATGCCAAGACAAAATCATTCTCATTACTAATTTTACAAATTGTTATATTCTTAAATGTTCTGAACTACCTCGCTATTGTAAATCTATTTAATCATTTGTAATTTGTAATATAGAGTAAGAATTAGTATTAGTCTACCCAAAATGCCTAGGCATGCTAGGGGCCGCCTTTGTAATTATTTTATAATATGTAAACTGCAAATTGTAATTATATAATATGTAAACCCCATATTGTAATCTTTACAAAAAAATAAACATTTCAATTTAAATTTAAATCTTTTTCTGAAGGTAATAAAAGAAAAAGTATGAAATTTGATCAGAAATTGACAAAATTACGCTCTTGTGAATTTTGCTGTATCAGCGATATTTACGCATTGGCGATTTTGCCCACTTTGAGTCCTATTTTCAACCAATTACATTGTTCTATTAGACCAAATTCTTAGCAATTTTGCTAGTATGTGTTCCATTTTATCTATTGAGCACAAGAAATCACCCAGTCAACTATTTCAAATACCCAATAAAGTGATCAGAAATTGGTAATTTGGCCAATTTCACAATATTCCAATTTCAAAGGAGGGTCCAGAATAATGCAGGCATTCCTGGCACTAAAATAAAATTTGCTCTGTTTATTAGTTATGTTTCCAGGCTTTGCAGATGAATTCCATTTTTATTTTTATTCACATAAAGAATTTTTATTCACACCAAAAAAACAAGATTTACTGTTATGCAATGTTATAATAATTGAATAAATAATATCAGCGAATTTGTGAACGCACATTAGACCCACCAGCTGATGTGTATTGGACTCGTAATATGATTTGTTTACTCTTGAACATCGGCAAAAATTGAACAATTCCACTACTTTGAGCTCAATTTCAAGCTATTTTGTATACTAAAACACTTAAAATCATCTCTATTTCTGTAATATATCTTCTATTCTATCATATGAGACCAAGAAACAGCGAATACAACTGTAAAAAGAACATAGGAAAATAGTACACCGCAAAGTCACTGTTTTAATCCAAAAAACACGGTCACAGTTTTTTTTTTCCTCATTATGACTGCGTGCTGCAGGATTTGTTTTGTATGGTGCACACTTACCACATAGATGCATTCTCTCATATCTAGGCCCAGATTTACTGATCACAGCTTATCTGAGTGAGCTGAGCTCATGACGTAGTACTACAGCTTGGACCCTGGCTTCAAAGCCGTAGAACTACGGGACGGACCCTCAAAAAGTTATATTTCAGTCTAAGTTGAAGAGTGTTTTGACTGAGGCTGAAGTTACATAAATCTTTTTTAACCTATGTTTAAATTTTTTTCCAAATGGTTTCTCGCTTTTCATTTTTGGTATACTTGTAAACAAATGTGGCTTTCCTATAGGCACCTCGGCTGGCAAAAAAACATGATGCCCCATGCCACTTCCCTTCTTTATTGTCTTTAAACAGAAATTTTCTGTAAAAGAAGAAACAGGAGATTTAGTGTGGCCTTTAAGAGTCCCGCTTAATGAAGAATTACTCTGTGTTATTTTCCAAGTTTGTCTTTATCTTCAGTTTTAATTAAAAATAATGCTCATATACAGTGGACCCTCGAATATAGTAATTAATCCGTTACCAAGAGTCTAACTAAAGGCGAAATTTACGATTTGCGAAACCATTTTCCCCATAAGAAATACAGTAATCTAAATCCAATTAATCCATTCTAGACACCCTAAAGTATTAACCCTTTCAGGGTTATTGACGTACTAGTACGGCTTACGCCCTGGGGTTATTGACGTACTAGTACGCCTAAATTCTAGCGCCCTCAAATCAAGCAGAAACAGGCTGTTAGGCCTAGATGTGATAGAATGGGTCTGTGCGGTCAGTGTGCACAGTATAAAAAAATTCCTGCACCACACAGTGCATAATGAGGAAAAAAAACTCTGACCGTGTTTTTGGTTTAAAACAGCGACTTTGCAGTCTATTTTCGTAGGGTATTTATTGATGTATTCTCGTTTTCTTGGTCTCATTTGATAGATTGGAAGATATATTACAGAAATAGAGATGATTTTGATTGGTTTGACAACGACAAGTACCTTGAAATTGAGCTCAAAGTAGCGAAATTGTTCGATTTTTGACGATGTTCAAGAGTAAACAAATCACACCATGCATCCAATACACATCAACTGGCGAGTCTAATATTCATGCACAAGTGCTCTAATATTATTTATACCATTTTTACAATGATGCAGTTGTATACAAAACAGTAAATCTTCTATTTGTTTGTGAGAATAAAAATTCAAAATGAAAAGCAAAAGTAATGTAAGAGGGGCCTGGAAACGTGACTAATGAACAGAGTAGACGTTATTTTAGTGCCAGGAATGTCTGCCTTGTTTATTCTGGACCCTATTTTGAAATTGGCATCGTTTGAAATTTGTGTGAAATTGGCCAAATTGCCATTTTCTGACCACTATTTTGGGTAGTTGTAATAGGTAAATAGGCGGTTTCTTATACTCAATCGATAGAAAAAATGGAGTTCTAGCGAAATAGCTATAATTTTAGTTGCCTGAAACATTGGAATTTGCCGAAAATAGGGCTCAAAGTGGGCGAAATCGCCGATGCGTAAGTGTCATGGCTGCCGCTAACTTTGCGAAAGCATAATTCCGTTAGTTTTCGATCAAATTTCATAATTTTTGTGACGTTATGATCGGAAAAAGATTCTCTATCATTTCATGAGAAAAATTTTTTTTTTTAAATTCTTGGACCCTGAGAACGAGTTTCGGAGACCCCCCTTGGACCCTGAAAGGGTTAAAAAAAATATTTTTTTTTTCATGAAATATAGATTTACATACACAGAAAATAATGAGACATGAAGAATAAAACAATAATAACATGACACTTACCTTTATTGAAGACTCTTGTTGGTGTATGGAAGACGGGAGGAGGGGAGAGGATGGAGAAGTTACTGTTTGGAAGGGGAATCCCCTTCCATAAAGACTTCAGGTACCAAGTCCTTTTCTGGGGTTACTTCCCTTCTTTGTTTTTAAATGCCACTAGGACCAGCTTGAGAGTTGCTGGACACCTGTGCCACTAAATATCTGTCCATAGAGCTCTGTTTCTGGCATCTCTTTAAAATTTCCCTAAAATGGGACAATACATTGTCATTGTACATGTTGCCGACATGGCTTGCAACAGCTTTGTTAGGGTGATGTTCATCCACAAATCTTTCCATCCTACTCCACTTTGCACAAATCTCCATTATTACCACCATCATTACCACCATCACAACCACTACCACCTTCTACCACCATCACAACCACTACCACCCTCTACCACCATCACAATCACTACCACCTTCTACCATCATCACAACCACTACTACCCTCTACCACCATCACCACCACCCTCTAGTACTACCATCACTACCACCTTCTACTACCATCACAACCACCCTCTACCACCACAACTACTACCACCCTCTACCACTATCACTACCACCACCACTTTCGTATTTTTCTACAGTCTTTTTCTTTAATTCTATCGTGTTTCTCTCCTTCTTTACCAAAGGGCTGGCATTAGCTTTCTTTGGGCCCATTGTGGCTTATTTAGCAGTTGCAAGCACAAAAAAGAATGGAATATTACGAAAGAATGGAATATTACGTATGAATGCGTGGTGTACATTGGTGTGTGGGGCCGCTCGTACGTGTTCAGGACGAACAACTATTAGTGAGTCAAACGACGATCCGTGAGGCAATATTTTGACGAAAAAATGTTATGATTAGCTAAATTTATGAAGTCCAATGCTTACTATTTTCGGGGGTCCACTGTATTATTTGGGGAAGTGGAAAAGAATCTTTCCTCCGTAAGCCATGCGTGTCGTATGAGGCGACTAAGATGCCGGGAGCAATGGGCTAGTAACCCCTTCTCCTGTACAAATCTACTAAAAACGAGAAGAAGAAAAACTTTATAAAATTGGGTTGTCTGAATGTGCGTGGATGTAGTGCGGATGATAAGAAAGAGATGATTGCCGATGTTATGAATGAAAAGAAGTTGGATGTCCTGGCCCTAAGCGAAACAAAGCTGAAGGGGGTAGGCGAGTTTCAGTGGGGAGAAATAAATGGGATTAAGTCAGGAGTATCTGAGAGAGTTAGAGCTAAGGAAGGGGTAGCAATAATGTTGAAGGATCAGTTATGGAAGGAAAAGAGGGAATATAAATGTGTAAATTCAAGGATTATGTGGATTAAAATAAGGGTCGGATGCGAAAAGTGGGTCATAATAAGCGTGTATGCACCTGGAGAAGAGATGAGTGTAGAGAGAGAGAGATTTTGGGAGATGTTAAGCGAATGTATAGGAACTTTTGAACCAAATGAGAGAGTAATTGTGGTAGGGGACCTAAATGCTAAAGTGGGAGAAACATGCAGAGAGGGTGTAGTAGGTAAGTTTGGGGTGCCAGGTGTAAATGATAATGGGAGCCCTTTGATTGAACTTTGTATAGAAAGGGGTTTAGTTATAGGTAATACATATTTTAAGAAAAAGAGGATAAATAAGTATACAAGATATGATGTAGGGCGAAATGACAGTAGTTTGTTGGACTATGTATTGATACATAAAAGACTGTTGAGTAGACTTCAGGATGTACATGTTTATAGAGGGGCTACAGATATATCAGATCACTTTTTAGTTATAGCTACAGTGGGAGTAAAGGTAGATGGGATACAAGGAAAATAGAATCAGTAAGTAAAAGAGAGGTGAAGGTTTATAAACTAAAAGAGGAGGCAGTTAGGGTAAGATATAAACAACTATTGGAGGATAGATGGGCTAGTGAGAGTGTAGGCAATGGGGTCGAAAATGTATGGGGTAGATTTAAAAATGTAGTGTTAGAGTGTTCAGCAGAAGTTTGTGGTTACAGGCGAGTGGGTGCGGGAGGGAAGAGGAGCGATTGGTGGAATGATGATGTAAAGAGAGTAGTAAGGGAAAAAGTTAGCATATGAGAGGTTTTTACAAAGTAGAAGTGATGCAAGGAGGGAAGAGTATATGGAGAGAAAAAGGAGGTTAAAAGAGTGGTGAAGCAATGTAAAAGAGAGCAGATGAGAGAGTGGGTGAGATGTTATCAGCAAATTTTGTTGAAAATAAGAAAAAGTTTTGGAATGAGATTAATAAGTTGAGGAAGCCTAGAGAACAAATGGATTTGACAGTTAAAAATAGGAGAGGAGAGTTATTAAATGGAGAGTTAGAGGTATCGGGAAGATGGAGAGAATATTTTGAGGATTTGTTAAATGTTGATGAAGACAGGAAGCTGTGATTTCGTGTGTAGGGCAAGGAGGAATAACATCTTGTAGGAGTGTGGAAGAGCCAGTTGTGGGTGTAGGGAAGTTCGTGAGGCAGTGGGTAGAATGAAAGGGGTAAGGCAGCTGGGATTGATGGGATAAAGATAGAAATGTTAAAAGCAGGTGGGGATATAATTTTGGAGTGGTTGGTGCTATTATTTAATAAATGTATGGAAGTGGGTAAGGTACCTAGGGATTGGCAGAGAGCGTGTATTGTTCCTTTGTATAAAGGCAAAGGGGACAAAAGAGAGTGCAAAAATTATAGGGGAATAAGTCTGTTGAGTGTACCTGGTAAAGTGCATGGTAGAGTTATTATTGAAAGAATTAAGAGTAAAACAGAAAGCAGGATAGCAGATGAACAAGGGGGCTTTAGGAAAGGTAGGGGGTGTGTAGACCAAGTGTTTACAGTGAAACATATATGGCATTTATGGATTTGGAAAAGGCGTATGATAGGGTAGATAGGGGGGCAATGTGGCAGATGTTGCAGGTGTATGGAATAGGAGGAAGGTTACTGAAAGCAGTGAAGAGTTTTTATGAGGATAGTGAGGCTCAGGTTAGAGTGTGTAGGAGGGAAGGGGACTATTTCCCAGTAAAAGTGGGCCTTAGACAAGGATGTGTGATGTCACCGTGGTTGTTCAATATATTTATAGATGGGGTTGTAAGAGAAGTGAATGCGAGGGTCTTGGCAAGAGGTGTTGGGCTAAAAGATAAAGAAGCAAATACAAAGTGGGAGTTGTCACAGTTGCTTTTTGCTGATGACACTGTGCTTTGGGAGATTCTGAAGAGAAGCTGCAGAGGTTGGTGGATGAATTTGGTAGGGTGTGTAAAAGAAGAAAATTGAAAGTGAATATAGGAAAGAGTAAGGTGATGAGGATAACAAAAAGAATAGGTGACGAAAGATTGGATATGAGATTGGAGGAGAGAGTATGGAAGAGGTGAATGTATTCAGATATTTGGGAGTGGACATGTCGGCGGATGGGTCTATGAAGGATGAGGTGAATCATAGAATTGATGAGGGGAAAAGGGTGAGTGGAGCACTTCGAGTCTGTGGAGACAAAGAACCTTGTCCATGGAAGTAAAGAGGGAATGTATGAGAGTATAGTTATACCAACGCTCTTATATGGGTGTGAAGCATGGGTGATGAATGTTGCAACGAGGAGAAGGCTGGAGGCAGTGGAGATGTCATGTCTGAGGTCAATGTGTGGTGTGAATATAATGCAGAGAATTCGGAGTTTGGAAATTAGGAGGAGGTGCGGGATTACCAAACGATTGTCCAGAGAGCTGAGGAGGGGTTGTTGAGGTGGTTTGGACATGTAGAGAGAATGGAACGAGACAGAGTGACTTCGAGTGTATAAATCTGTAGTGGAGGGAAGGCGGGGTAGGGGTCGGCCTAGGAAAGGTTGGAGGGAGGGGTAAAGGAAGTTTTGTGTGCGAGGGCTTGGATTTCCAGCAAGCATGTGTGAGCGTATTTGATAGGAGTGAATGGAGGCATATGGTTTTTAATACTTGACGTGCTGTTGGAGTGTGAGCAAAGTAACATTTATGAAGGGATTCAGGGAAACCGGCAGGCCGGACTTGAGTTCTGGAGATGGGAAGTACAGTGCCGGCACTCTGAAGGAGGGGTGTAAATGTTGCAGTTTTATAACTGTAGTGTAAAGCACCCTTCTGGCAAGACAGTGATGGAGTGAATGATGATGAAAGTTTTTCTTTTTCGGGCCACCCTGCCTTGGTGGGAATCGGCCGATGTGTTAATAAAAAAAAAAATAGTTACATAAGTTATTATAGTAACTACAGTACCATACCAAACTAATACTTTAAAGTGTGTGTGCGCATGCGTGTGGGTGCATGTGTGTAAGTGCGTGCATGTGTGTGCATGCGTGAGTGAGTGCGCGCGTGCATGTGTGCAAAAATCTTTGCCAAATTCATATAATCAAGAAGAATGATATTCAGGTTTTGAAACAAGATCCTTGCAATTTGCTCTGAAGGAAAATCCTGTCTTTTTAATGTTCCACATATGACACATTTTACATTTGAACTGACTATGCACTCTTATAACCTCTACTGAATGCATCCCATTTCCAATGCATCTCGGATAATTTTAGCGGGACAGGTATAGTCGGGTACCCTTTGTTTTGGAATGCCCTCAATATTCACTTTATATTAATATTAATTCAGGAAAGAATCTCGCAAAAATAGGACTTGTCTCATTTATTCATGGTATTGCCAGTTTGATTTGGTGGCATCCCAGATAATACTTTATGAAGCATTTTTTTATATGTTCTGTATTTTGTGGTTTTTTTTTTTTTTCATTGTTTTTAATTTCTGTCCATTGTAAACTTGTCAGAGAGACCTCCATGTATCCCTATCACTAGCTATGTAAAGAATGTTGCAATGAATGTTGGACTAAAGGCATTTCTTGTGTGCTGCACAAGTGTTGGACAAAGCCCACATCAAGAGATGTTGACAGTGAAGCCCCAGTGATTCATTTCCTGATAGAAAAATAATGGAGATGGTCCGACATCCTGAGCTGTACAAGTGTCTGTAGATGGAATTTCATATCAGAACAATAATTTAAGTGTATAAGGATATGATAATCAGAGATAAGTACAGTGGACCCCTGGTTAACGGCCATAATTCGTTCCAGAATGCTGTTCGAGTGCCGTTACCGAACGAATTTATTCCCATAAGGAATAATGTAAATTAGATTAGTCCTTTTAGACCCCCAAAAATACACTTACAAAAGCACTTACAAAAATACACTTTCATAATGGGTCGAGTTTTGAGCAGTACGTAAACCGGGGGTCCACTGTACATGAATCCACAAGATGAAGCAAACACTGTATGTTAAAAAAGTAGATGAGTAGAGCTCTAAAAGTTGGTAGCGTCTAGCACTCCTTCAGTCATTATGATATGGCTGGATTGTTAACCAGTCTGGACATTTTAGCATAGACCTATTGCACAAGCACACCCTCAAGTTGTGTGTAATTTTCTTTGCAGTCATTCTTATGTAGTTTCATTTAGAAGCAAAAGTAAGGAATATGAGATGGTAAGTAAACAGAAAGCATATTGCAGGTAATATCTGTTTTATATATAAAACTGTTCTGTATAGTATTATTATTCTTATTATGTTTCCCTTAAAACTGTGGAGTCCTGAAAGATGGCTCTGTCTCGCTGCCAGATCATCAGGGTTTAAGGGCTTGTACCTGTATTTAGTAAGTTCTCTTTGTATTACATGATTCAGATAGTAAATAATATTGCAAAAATGTCATGTACAGTGCATACAAATTTTAGGTTGCTGGTTATTTGTAAACTCTTACTAATTTATTTAAAAGCTTGAGAGTTTTCATGTGGGTTTTACCATGACAGCTCCTTATTTAGGACATTGTTTGATCTTTATTTTATTTAGTCAGAATTACAAATTTTCAAAGTGTATAAGCTTAGCCTTTAGCAGCTGAAGTCAGTGATGCTAACTGGTGGAACTTGTGAAACAGCCTCTGTATTTTAAGAGCTACTTTGTTGTTGGCATTAGTTGTTTTGCATGAGTGGCCATGTGTGGTAGGAAAGCTAAGGAGTGGCGTCCATTTGCAGGGGGCACAGCGATCGTCTTTCTGACTTGGACGTGGACATGACCTACTCCTCGCAGTATGTTAAGATCTCTACTTGCACTTATAAATAGATTTCATCACCAACCTTGAGATCACCAATATTTACAGCTCTTATGAGAGCCGTAGTCATTTTTTTTTTATAAAAGATAAAGTTTTGTTAAATACTTTTTTTTTTATAATTAATGTTCATGATCCGAGTATTTTTAAATACGTAACTGCATTATACGAACATCAGAGCAAAAATTTTTGGTTTAATATAAGTGTTAGTGCAGTGGATTGATACAAGTTTTGCATTTTGGCTGTTGTAAATGAATAACACCATCCAGTACAGTATATTTTTACAATGAAATTTTGTTATCCTCTTATTATTTCATGGTTTTAATAATAAGGTGATCTCATGAATGGCTGAAGGTAGTCGTCTTTAGTATTATTAATCCTAGAGACATCTATTAAAAAACATGCCTGAAAAATAATGAAATATTTTCCTATAATAATATGCATTATTGAGTTTGAAGATGCTTTACAGCCTTACTCTCAGATTACAAAAAATTATATTTTTTGTTACACTTTTATAACTTAAAGAGGCAAATTTATCTCTTAGACTTCCATGCAGTTATTGAACAAAAGGAGCCTTTAATGCAGCTTACTGGTGCATGGACCATGGTTTACACCTATTAGCATGGTATAGTAGTGCATGCACTTTCACCAGTACCCACCCTTCTCATAACAGTATACTATTGTTTTCATTTGCAATGTAACATTAGGTACCTAATGTTATTTCTTATAACTTATTACCCACTGCAATATTTTGTTGTCACTCTGCTTATATTATTGAAGTTGTTGCACTCTCTATACCTGATACTATAGTATAGAAAAATAGCAGTAGTCAGCAGGTGAGAGAATTTACTTAAAGTAAATAGCAAAATGTCAGCTAAGATGCACAGGAAAATTGTGTAGAGAGATTAAAAATGAAGAATATAATCACATACATCACCATTATTAAAACCTGGGAAAAAGTGGATAAATATCAAGAGACTTGGTTCACAATTGCTAAGAACCAGCTGAGTTTTACACTAGTGAAGCTGCAACAAGAGCTTGATACCCTGATCATTTAGGTAGTTAGTTGCTGGTACTCCAACACAGTCACCACAGCCAGACTAATAAGAAGTTTTTATTACATGATGACTCTTTAACCCTTAGACGGTCCAAACGTATTTATACGTTCGCACGCCCAGTGCCCCAAATATTTTGAAAAAAAAAAATATTTTTTTTATAAAAATAAAGAACACTTTATTTAAGTGTTATCGTATAAAAAAAAACAATTAGGGTGAGTAGTTACCGAGATATGAGGCAGAGAAGTTGGCACTGGATGCTCACCTGACAGCAACAGGAGCCCTGCCGCTTGCAGAATTGTTGCCGATATACCTTTTTTATTCTTTTTTTCTATTTTTATATAATTTTTGTTCTGCTAATTACAATTTATCTCCTCCGTAAGCCATGCGTGTCGTAAGAGGCGACTAAAATGCCGGGAGCAAGGGGCTAGTAACCCCTTCTCCTGTATATATTACTAAATGTAAAAGGAGAAACTTTCGTTTTTTCTTTTGGGCCACCCCGCTTCGGTGGGAAACGGCCGACTTGTTGAAAGAAAGAATGAATTACAATTTATAGTAGTTCTTGTGATTTCATAGCCAATCTTTGTTCTGACAGTAATATTAGGTACTGAAATTGTACTCAAATAATAATAATAATTATAGTGCATAAAAATAATAATAATGATAGTGATTAATAATGATAATAATAATAATAATAATGATAATAATAATAATGATAGTGCATAATAATGATAATAATAATAAAGTTCCCTTGAAGCCATTATGTAAGATATGTGTCACTGCCTTATCTCATCTGATTTCCACTAATGATGACTGGTGACATTTGATGAGGGGTGAGGGGTAGTCTTATCTCTTCTTATCACTCCGGTAATTACAGTGATGACATTTAACGAACTTACACTGCTTCCCTTTGTTATGCAAACCTGTCTGTCTTTCTGTCTGTGTGTCTGTCTTTCTGTCTGTCTGTGTGTCTGTCTTTCTGTCTCCTTATCTCAGAGAGTAGCTCATAAACTAACTGGTATTACGCAGATCACAAGCACATTATATCACTTTGTCTTGATTTTTTTAGTTATCCTAGGTAATTTACACTATGTATAATTGTATTTACGTATGTGTTCCTGTGAGATAGAGACAGACAGATAGATACAGACAGACAGAGATAGACAGCCAATCAGGTACCCAGCTGACCAGCCAGCTGCTGGCCAGCCAGGTGGCCAGCCAGCTGCTGGCCAGCCAGGTGGCCAGCCAGCTGCTGGCCAGCCAGGTGGCCAACCAGCTGCTGGCCAGCCAGGTGGCCAACCAGCTGCTGGCCAGCCAGGTGGCCAGGCAGGCAGGCAGCCAGCTGGCCTGCCAGCCTGCCAACATCACTTTCCACTTCAAAGGGGAGTGTTAATATGACATGACATCAGTGAATCCTTGGTGTTTGCCGCAGTGTTTGCTCTAGCTGGCGCTCAATTTAACTGGTACTCCCACAAGGTACTAAGTGGTCCCAGATTTTTTTAATATGGCGCACACCGAGTGTTAAGACCCATTCTATGCTGACCAGGCATCTCAGGCCAATTATGCCAAATTTTAGGCAGGAAAAATAATACGTAAATATACGTTTGGGGCAGTAGCAGTACTAACGTATATATACGTTTGGACCATTTAAGGGTTAATATTGCATATTGTGTGCTTAGTTCAACAGTACAGTCATCCCTCGGTTTTCGGTTTTAATCTGTTTCAGATGGATCGGCTAAAACCAAAATCGGCGAAAACCAAAACTATTTTCCCCATAAGAAATAATGGAAATTCAATTAATCCGTTTCAGAAACCCAGAAGTTTGGAAAAAAAAAATTTTGGGGGGCCTTAAAGATAGATTTACATGCACAAATGAATGAACTGAATGTGGCACTTACCTTTATTGAAGACTGATGTTGCTGGATGGGAGAGAGGGAAGAGGGGAGAGGGAAGAGACCCTAATTTTTGGAAGGGGAATCCCCCTCCATCTGGACTCTAGGTACCAAGTCCTTATCCGGGGTCACTTCCCTGCATACATGCTACACTCCCTGCATACATGCTACACTCCCTGCATACATGTTACACTCCCTGCATACCTGCTACACTCCCTGCATACCTGTTACACTCCCTGCATACATGCTACACTCCCTGCATACATGCTACACTCCCTGCATACATGTTACACTTCCTGCATACATGTTACACTCCCTGCATACCTGCTACACTCCCTGCATACCTGTTACACTCCCTGTATACCTAATACACTCCCTGCATACCTGTTACACTCCCTGCATACATGCTACACTCCCTGCATACATGCTACACTCCCTGCATACCTGTTACACTCCCTGCATACATGCTACACTCCCTGCATACCTGTTACACTCCCTGCATACCTGCTACACTCCCTGCATACCTGCTACACTCCCTGCATACCTGTTACACTCCCTGCATACATGCTACACTCCCTGCATACCTGTTACACTCCCTGCATACCTGTTACACTCCCTGCATACATGCTACACTCCCTGCATACCTGCTACACTCCCTGCATACCTGCTACACTCCCTGCATACCTGCTACACTCCCTGCATACCTGCTACACTCCCTGCATACCTGCTACACTCCCTGCATGCATGCTACACTCCCTGCATGCATGCTACACTCCCTGCATGCATGCTACACTCCCTGCATGCATGCTACACTCCCTGCATGCATGCTACACTCCCTGCATGCCTGCTACACTCTTAAACTCCATCGTGTTTCTCACTTTCACTATCATATTTTTCTATTATTTCTTTCTTCATTTCTACAGTGTTCCTCACTTTCTTTACCAAAGAAGTGGCACTAGGAGCTTTCTTTGGGCCCATGGTAGCTTATTTAGTAGTCACACACAATAATCAAGGCCCAAAAACAATGAATTGTTAATAAATGTTTTGTATAAACTCCTGGGGTGATGTTCACTCAAGTGTAAACAATGCTAGACTGCGTGACAATGTGCGGGGGTGGCGGGCCTATGGCCTTTGTATGTGCGCGGCACTGGTGGACAGGTCCCATACGGTCGGCGAAAACTAAAACAATCGGCGAAAACTAAGACAAATTTTCCCTGAAAAAAATCGGCGAAAACCAAAATCGGCGAAAACTGGGACAAGCGAAAACCAAGGGATGACTGTATTAAGACACGATGTGTTTAACGTTTGTTTTCTTTTTTTCGAATATCCAGAATAATATAGTGTTATATTCTCTTAAACTGGGTGCAATGTAAATTTATGTAATGCATATTTATGCTTAGTTTTTGAGTACAACCTCTCCTCACTTAACAGAGTTTTGTTCCTAAGACCACGTCGGTAAACGAATTCGTCGCTAAGTGAGGAGCATACTATAATGGTAGTGGGTTTGTGTCAGCCATCTTTGATATTGTTTTAATGTCACCTTTGCACCATTTATAACATTTTTGGTATACAGTGAGCCCCCGGTTTTCGGGATTAATCCGTTCCAGAGGGTGTCATGAACACCGAATATCATGAACTCCGAATCTATTTTCCCCATAAGAAATATTTTTTTTTTTATTAACACATCGGCCAATTCCCACCAAGGCAGGGTGCCCCGAAAAAGAAAAACTTTCATCATCATTCACTCCATCACTGTCTTGCCAGAGGGGTGCTTTATAATAATAATAATAATAATAATAATAATAATTTTTATTTCAATGCATGTTACAAGTGTACAATGTTATTGGTAGTTACAAATATAATACAATTATAAAACTGTAATGCAAGGAGAGCCACTGGCATGCCATGGCATTAGGGGCAGTTTATTCTAGAGACTTATTCACTAAGTACTTAATGCTAAAGAAATTGATTGAGTTTATTCTAGTTCTATATTATTTAAATTATTAAATGGTTATACATACTATTTAAAGACAATACAAGAGAAATTGGTTGAGTTTAATCTAGTTGTAGAATTTATTTCAAATTACAGTATGTTGATGCTATACTAGTATAATAACAATACTAGAAATAGTTTTTAGAGTTTCATCTAGGTATATATTTTATTTCAAATTAAGAAAATGATGATACTATAAGATTTTAAATGACAATATGATGATATAAGATTGCAACAAGTGTTAAGGAGGATGAACATATCAAAATGAGATCTTCTTAAGTAAAATAATATTGGGTTTGGAAGTTTGTTACAGTATGAGTATTTAGTATAGGAATAGTGTATCTGGGTAGGTGTTGGTGAGGTAGTCTGTTGGACGAGTGTTCGAGCTTGGGATCCTACTCGCTAGATTCTTTCCTATGGTGGAGAAGAAAACATTAAGTCTGTTTGCTGTCTCAATTGGTGAGAGTAGGGGTTCGTCTGTTTTTGATAATTTGATGGTATTGTTCGTGGATATCTTTTTATTTCCTAGAATTGTAGATAGGGTTTTCCAGGTCTTTTCATATCACCTTTACGGTCTGGAGTCTGTTCTCATAATACAATTTTTGGACCTTCTTATCAGGCTAGTAAGGATTGATGAGTAGCGTTTTGATTGTTCTCTGGTTATTAGACCCCTTCTATATTGTTTTTCATATTGGTGCCTCTTATTTATGGATTTAAGGATGCTGGGTGTTAGCCAGGGATTGTTAAGTCTCTTAGCTGTGATCTGTTTAGTTTTTTCGGGCAATGTCTGTTATAGAGGTTATGTGTTTTTAAGAAAGTTCTTGATGCATTCATTAATATCTGAGTGTGTTTCCAATTCGTTAAGCCAGTCAATGTTCGTCATAGCTGATATAAAATTATTAACAGCAGACTCATTATGTAGTCTGAAGGTAACTTTTGCAATTTCTTGGGGCAGAATGCCTAGGTTAGTTATGAGAAAGGTAGGGTAGTGGTCTGTGGTGTTTTCTGTGATTATGCCTGATTTTTGAGGAGATATTGTGTTAGTCCAGATGTGGTCTAATAACGAGGTACTATTATCAGAGATTCTTGTAGGTTTTGATATTGTTGGTAGTAATAAGCAGTTGCTCATAGTGTTTGTGAATTCAGTTACCTGCGGGTCTTGGTCATGTAGGAGATTTATGTTGAAATCTCCTGTGAGCAGCAAATGATCTTTGTTAAGGCGTGAATCGATTATCAGGTTTCCTAGTTTTTCACTAAAGTGGCGGATGTTTGACTGTGGTAATCTGTAGATGTTTATCACTGTGAGGGGTTTTGCAGGTCTTTTGATTTAAATTTAGCTATAATATATTCTCCATGTTCATCCCTTGTACAAGAATTCTCGATACAATCGAGTTGATCTGTATAATATATTGCTGTTCCACCCCTCGCTGGTCTGTCCTACAGTTGTGAATGGCTGTGTAACCTGGGATGGCATAGATACCTGTAGTATCAGGCTTTAGCCAGGTCTCAGTGAGTGTGATGATTGACATATTGGACTGTAGGGATTGGAGTAGTGCTGTGAGGTCATCATAATGTTTGCTCAACGATCTAACATTGTAATTGAAGATAGTTAAGTTATTGTTGGCTCTGAGTAATGTCTTTGCTTGATCAGCTGTGTAATAGTTACAATTGCTGTTGGAGTCATGTAAGTCATTTAATAATAGGTTGATATCAGGATCAATGCCTGTAATCATATGGATTAATGTGATTCTATAACTAGACTTGGGAACAATAGGTTATGATAACTTAATGATATGGTATTAGATTAAAGTCTTACTTGCTAATGGATTAACACAATTATGTGCAAGTGTTTACAGGAATTTTTACAGTGATATAGGATATTTGAAAAATGTTAATGATATACTAATTTAACTGTCTAATGAATGGTTAGAACAACTTCAATGACTAGTATTAAATTGGTATGGAAAAATAAATTTTTGATTCAATGTGGCACTGATTGAAACTTTAGTATATGAAAGGCAATAAGAGGTTAATGAATGCAAAGAGCTATTGAACTAGAAGTTATAAAACTGCAACATTAACACCCCTCCTTCAGAGTGCAGACACTGTACTTCCCATCTCCAGGACTCAAGTCCGGCCTGCCGGTTTCCCTGAATCCCTTCATAAATGTTATTTTGCTCACACTCCAACAGCATGTCAAGTATTAGAAACCATTTGTCTCCATTCACTCCTATCAAATACGCTCACACATGCTTGCTGGAAGTCCAAGCCCCTCGCACACAAAACCTCCTTTACCCCCTCCAACCTTTCCTAGGCCGACCCCTACCCCGCCTTCCCTCCACTACAGATTTATACACTCTTGAAGTCATTCTGTCTCGTTCCATTCTCTCTACATGATCGAACCACCTCAACAACCCCTCCTCAGCTCTCTGGATAATAGTTTTCGCAATCCCACACCTCCTCCTAATTTCCAAACTCCGAATTCTCTGCATTATATTCACACCACACATTGACCTCAGACATGACATCTCCACTGCCTCTAGCCTTCTCCTCGTTGCAACATTCATCACCCATGCTTCACACCCATATAAGAGTGTTGGTATAACTATACTCTCATAAATTCCCCTCTTTACTTCCATGGACAAAGTTCTTTGTCTCCACAGACTCCGAAGTGCTCCACTCGCCCTTTTTCCCTCATCAATTCTATGATTCACCTCATCTTTCATAGACCCATCTGCTGACATGTCCACTCTCAAATATCTGAATACATTCACCTCCTCCATACTCTCTCCCTCCAATCTGATATCCAATCTTTCGTCACCTAATAAGAAATAATGGAAATAAAATTAATCCGTTCCAGACACCCAAAAGTATTAAAATCAAATATTTTTTTTTTAATCATATAGACATTAAATTACACACAAAACAATGAGAAATAAAGAAATAATAGTGCAATAACATGCAACTTACATTTAATGAAGAGTTGTTGATGTGTGGAAGACAGGAGGAGGGGAGAGGATGGAGTAGTATGCTAGTGTTTGGAAGGGGAATCCCCTTCCATTAACACTGCAGGTGCCAAGTTCTTTTCTGGGGTTACTGGCCTTTTTCTTTTAATGCCACTAGGACCAGGTTGAGAGTCACTGGAACTTTCTCACAAAAAATCTGTCCAGGGAGCTCTGTGTCTGGCGTTTCTTTAAAACATCCCTGAAATGGGACACCACATTGTCATTGTACAGGTTGCCAGCACGGCCTGCAACAGCTTTGTTAGGGTGATATTCATCCATAAAGCCTTGCACATCAGTCCATTGTGCAATGATCTCCTTCAGTTCTACTGTATTTCTGACATTCTTTACCACAGGGCTGGCACTAGGAGCTTTCTTGGGGCCCATGGTGGCTTATTTAGCAGTTGCAAGCACTAAAAACACTGGAATAATGACAATATATCTGGTATGAATGTGTGGGTGGTGGTTGCTCGCTGGTAAACAATAGCACTGACGCTGAATGGAGTGCCCGGGCCCGCTCAGGCCACGCGTACGTGTCCTGGACAAATCATGAACTCCGAGTGGATTCATGAACACCAAGCCAAAATTTTCATGAAAAAACTTAACGAACACCGATTTTAACGAACTCCGATGCTCACGAACACCAGGGGTTGACTGTACAGTGGTCCCTTGAAAATCGTCCATAATCCGTTCCTGAGAGTCTGCCTATTTTCAAAATGGACGACAAAACCATTTTCCCCATAAGAAATAATGTAAATCAAATTAATGTTCCGACAAGTATAAATATCGTACCGTAGATGGTCCCCAAACTCACCTTATGAAGTTTATTTAAATGCTTTGAAAGTTTTTGGGTCTAAAAGGACTAGTCTATTTTACTTTTTAAGGAGATATCGTTGGTAAGGGCATGAACAGCATTCTGAATGAAAATATCAAGTACCCTGTATTTACATAAATGTACATTATCTACACAGAAAACAATGAGATATATAGTATAAAACGGTAATAAATTGACACTTACCTTTATTGAAGAGTTGTTGATGTGTGGAAGAAGGAAGGAGGGGAGAGGAAGGAGATGTTGCTAGTGTTTGGAAGGGGAATCCCCTTCCATTAACACTTCAGGTACTAAGTCCTTGCCTTCCTGCTACACTCCCTGCATCCCTGCTACACTCTTTACCACAGGGCTGGCACTAGGAGCTTTCTTTGGGCCCATGGTGGCTTATTTAGCAGTTGCAAGCACTAAAAACAATGGAATAATGACAAAATGTATGGTATGAATGCGTGGGTGGTGGTCACTCGCTGGTAAACAATGGCACACTGACGCTCACTGTGATGTTTATGTGCCTAAGCGGCTGGGAGGCCACGGGGACGCGTTTCAGACGACCGCCTATTTTTAAGCCAACGGACAAATATCAAGCCAATATTTTGCCGAAAAATGTGGCCTATTTTCAAATTCGCCTATATTTAAGGGAGCCTATTTTCGAGGGTCCACTGTATTTTTAAATGTTTATACAGTAGTGTACTGTATATTGTAATAAACAGAATAGAGTACGCCGCTAAGTGAGGAGAGGCTGTATTCAAATATGACATGTGCCACCATTTTGGGCCTTAGCTTAACTGTTTAGGTTACCTACCACCTCCTCACAACATAAAAAAATTTTGTTAAAGAATGTGCCTGCATCAACAAATAAGCTGCAGAACTAGCAGGAAGGTGGCTTATTTTGTTGTCAGATGCTTGTAAACTGTTTTAAATCTGTCATTGGTGTTAGACCAATCTAACTTGGCAGTACATAGTAGGCAGTTACCATTACACAATGGCTAATATAGTTGTTTCAGTGGAAAGACTCTACTATTGCAGAGATGTAACTTTTCTTTGCAACATTAATGCTAATACCACATGCTCCTCTCAGGGGTCATCCCAGGAAGGGTTGGAGGCAGTAGATAAAGGAAGTTTTGAGTCCTAGGGGCTTGAACATCCAGTGAGCTTGTGTGAGTGCATTAAAATGGAGTGGAAATCAGTGGTTTTTATGACTTGCCATGCTGTTGGAGTGTGAGCAAGGTAACATTTATTAAGGGATTCAAGGAAAACTGGCTTGCCAGACTTGAGTCCTGGAGGTGTAAAATAGTTACTGCACTCTGAATGATGTGTGAGGATATAGCAGTTTTCACTCTCATCTGAACTATGATGTCAGCTCATGTTTGGTAAGGCAGTGATAGTCAATGTTTTTCCTTTTTCTTTTTTTTCTTTTTTGGTCACCTTACCTTGATGGGAAATGACTGGTGCATTAAAAATATACCATAACAACAATAGTAATAATACATACTGTTATTATATTAATTACATATGAACAGCATATTATTAATGTACACAAGCATAATTGGATGAAAATATCCTTGTTGGCATATACAGTATGCACAACATACTCAAATTTTGCTACATAACAAAAGGGGCAATGAAAGAGGTGAATGATTTAATAATATTATAAAAGCTAAATTGATGAAACATTTAAACTTGGGCTAAAAGTTACTCAAAGGTATTTTGAGGTTTGATTTGTAACGTCCTAGGTAGTAGGTTGGTAGACAGCAACTGCCCAGGGAGGTACTACCATCCTGCCAAATACAGTGGACCCCTGGTTTACGTACTGCTCCAAACTCGAACAATTATGTAAGTGTATTTTTTTAAGTGCTTGTATAAGTGTAATTTTGGGGGTCTAAAAGGACTAATCTAATTTACATTATTTCTTATGGGAAAAAATTTGTTCGGTAACGGCACTCGAACAGCATTCTGGAACGAATTATGGCCGTTAACCGGGGGACCACTGCAAGTGTAAAATGGAAGCCTCTAATTGTTTTATGTGATGGTAGGATTGCTGGTGTCTTTTTCTGTCTGGTGAATGTGCAAGATTTCAGGTACGTCTTGCTACTTCTATTTACACTTAGGTCACACTACACATGCATGTACAAGTATATATATACACACCCCTCTGGGTTTTCTAATACATATTTTCTTACTAGTTCTTGTTTATTTCCTCTTATCTACATGGGAAAGTGGAACAAAATTCTTCCTCCGTCCATAAGCCATGCATGTCTTAAGAGGCAACTAAAATACCAGGAGCAAGGGGCTAGTAACCCCTTATCCTGTATACATTGCTAAAGTTAAAAAGAGAAACTTGTTTTTCTTTTTGGGCCACCCCGCCTCGGTGGGATACAATCGATTTGTTGAAAGAAGAAGAAAGATTTATAACATTTGTATTATAGCACTTGAAAGGTAATTGTATTTTGAACATTCAAAAGTTGAAGCATCAGGACATTTAAGCTGGGCACAGAGTATTTTACTTATTTTTATTGTTTATTATTTATTGCTTTTTTGTTGTATCTGGTAAACTGTTCCACAATCATGGTCCTTTTACTTGAATAAAAAATTGTAATGTTATTATAGAGATTCAGTTGAACATGAGGATGATAATCCTCTTGTTTAATTGATAATTATCAAAGTGGAATTTGCCTCTTAGTGTGTTGCCTGTGTTTTTAGTTAATGCTCTCAGGGAAGTTAGCATTACAGTTTAGGGTTTTAAATATGTAGAGTGAACAGTAAAATTTGTGATTGACATTTACATTTACTGTACTGTAGTTTGTTTAGAGATTTCGATAAGAGCATTGAGTGTTGTTAATAGTTTTAGTTTATGGCTGTACTAGCTGTTTTGTTGAGGTGAGTTACTCGTATAGTCTCCTGGTTCAAATACCACGTGTAAAATGTAAAAAGTAGATCAAGTTTAGAGAAATGCTACAAAATAACTCATAGAGCTAAGAAATGTCTTTACAAAGAAAAATTGAAAACACACAAAATATGCTCCTTAGTGATGTGATAAACATAAAATAATGAAAGGATATGCGAGTAAAAAAATTTTGAACCATTGACAAATAGAAAAAAAAATGTTGCTGAAAGTATGCTTGAGAATATTTCTTAGAGATGGAGTGATAAACCATTGACAAGGAAAGCAGATGATGGTAGTGTGCCACCACCACTGCTGACATGACTACATTATACAGGAGTTGCACCAATATACAAATAAGCCAAGTTGCACAAATTTACATTTACAAACTGGGGAAATTGGGAACCAGTTGAAGTTTTACAGTGGCTGGTAAGCAGTATGAGCATGTGTGAAACATACCCACTTTTTGTGCTAATTTCTCTAAAGAACTGGTTTATGAGTTAAAAACCACAAAAATAGTCTGAGACCTCTGTGTATGACAAATTAATCACTGAAGACTGAAGACCATGCACATAACACCCATAACTACAAGTTGATTATCAAGTGATTTTACCTTGGCTTTATGATCTGCTTGGTGTTAATACTTGTGTCACACTGCTGCTGCTGTTTTATGATCTGCTTGGTGTTAATACTTTTTACATCTTAAACTAGTAATTATTTTTCCATACCTTTCTAAGCTTACTCAAATACACGTATATGTACAGTGGTACCCCGAGTTTCGGCCACCTCCCAACTCGAACAGCTATGTAAGTGTATTATTGTAAGTGCTTTTGTAAGTGTAATTTTTGGGGTCTAAAACAGACTAATCTAATTTACATTATTCCTTATGGGAACAAATTCGTTTGGTAACGGCACTTGAACAGCCTCCTGGATTGAATTATGGCCAAAACGTGGGATTCCACTGTACCTTTTACGTATTTTATCCTTTAATATTTTTTATAATACATTTTTAAATTTAAACTTTGATTATGGCATATTTTAGAATTACAGTGGTACCTCAAGTTTAGGCCATAATTCATTCCAGAAGGCTGTTCAAGTGCCATTACCGAACGAATTTGTTCCCATAAGGAATAATTAGACTAGTCCATTTCAGACCCCCAAAAATACACTTACAAAAGCACTTACAATAATACACTTACATTTGAGTATACTGTCTGTAGTTTAATGTCTTCGTAAAAAAAAAATGCAATGATTGGCATATTTCTGCTCAGGTTTGTTATTGGAAAGTGTATTTGTCTTTAATCATTTGCCATGAGTAAGACCACAGACCTTGTTATGTAGTTATGTAATTTTTAATTATGTACCCTACTAATTGATCATGTTTAATGTGTAATGAAATCTAGCTACAAACATATTAACATGCTCTCCATACTGGCATTATTAAATGTATGCATGATTTTGGAAATACTGCATCAGGGTACTCATTAACATTGAGTGAGTGTATGACTTGGGAAACACTGCACAAGGCTACACATTAACATTGTTGAGTGAGTGCATGACTTGGGAAGCACTGCATGAGGCTACACATCAACATTGTTGAGTCAGTGCATGATTTGACAAGCATTTCAATTTGGTATGAACTACACTGAATTTGCCATAGTGTATTTCAAAAGCCAGTTTTATTAACCCTTTGACTGTTGGAGGCCCCTCTCTGAAACTATCATTCTATGTCGGGATATATTCGAAAAAAAAAAAAAAAAAAATCTTATCAAAATGTTAAGATTATTTTTCTGATTGTTTAAATCCCCCCAAAAAAATTTTGGAATCAGTATTTACCGATATATAGAGGCGTAAAGTTGGCAAAAAAATAGCCGCGTATGGCAACAGCGGCGAATGCCGCTCACCCGGTAAACTTTGGTTTACTTCCTTTCGTAGGTTTCTTGTTTTTTTTCACCATTTTACTTTTTTACATAACTTATGTGGGTTGTGAGACCAAAGTAAGGTGCAATGTATATATATATATATATATTATATATATATATTATTTTTTTTTTTATTAACACATCGGCCGATTCCCACCAAGGCAGGGTGGCCCGAAAAAGAAAAACTTTCATCATCATTCACTCCATCACTGTCTTGCCAGAAGGGTGCTTTACACTACAGTTATAAAACTGCAACATTTACACCCCTCCTTCAGAGTGCCGGCACTGTACTTCCCATCTCCAGAACTCAAGTCCGGCCTGCCGGTTTCCCTGAATCCCTTCATAAATGTTACTTTGCTCACACTCCAACAGCACGTCAAGTATTAAAAACCATATGCCTCCATTCACTCCTATCAAATACGCTCACACATGCTTGCTGGAAATCCAAGCCCCTCGCACACAAAACTTCCTTTACCCCCTCCCTCCAACCTTTCCTAGGCCGACCCCTACCCCGCCTTCCCTCCACTACAGATTTATACACTCTGAAGTCACTCTGTCTCGTTCCATTCTCTCTACATGTCCAAACCACCTCAACAACCCCTCCTCAGCTCTCTGGACAATCGTTTTGGTAATCCCGCACCTCCTCCTAATTTCCAAACTCCGAATTCTCTGCATTATATTCACACCACACATTGACCTCAGACATGACATCTCCACTGCCTCCAGCCTTCTCCTCGTTGCAACATTCATCACCCATGCTTCACACCCATATAAGAGCGTTGGTATAACTATACTCTCATACATTCCCCTCTTACTTCCATGGACAAGGTTCTTTGTCTCCACAGACTCGAAGTGCTCCACTCACCCTTTTCCCCTCATCAATTCTATGATTCACCTCATCCTTCATAGACCCATCCGCCGACATGTCCACTCCCAAATATCTGAATACATTCACCTCCTCCATACTCTCTCCCTCCAATCTGATATCCAATCTTTCGTCACCTATTCTTTTTGTTATCCTCATCACCTTACTCTTTCCTATATTCACTTTCAATTTTCTTCTTTTACACACCCTACCAAATTCATCCACCAACCTCTGCAACTTCTCTTCAGAATCTCCCAAAGCACAGTGTCATCAGCAAAAAGCAACTGTGACAACTCCCACTTTGTATTTGCTTCTTTATCTTTTAGCCCAACACCTCTTGCCAAGACCCTCGCATTCACTTCTCTTACAACCCCATCTATAAATATATTGAACAACCACGGTGACATCACACATCCTTGTCTAAGGCCCACTTTTACTGGGAAATAGTCCCTTCCCTCCTACACACTCTAACCTGAGCCTCACTATCCTCATAAAAACTCTTCACTGCTTTCAGTAACCTTCCTCCTATTCCATACACCTGCAACATCTGCCACATTGCCCCCTATCTACCCTATCATACGCCTTTTCCAAATCCATAAATGCCACAAAAACATCTTTACCCTTATCCAAATACTGTTCACCTATATGTTTCACTGTAAACACTTGGTCTACACACCCCTACCTTTCCTAAAGCCCCCTTGTTCATCTGCTATCCTGCTTTCTGTTTTACTCTTAATTCTTTCAATAATAACTCTACCATACACTTTACCAGGTACACTCAACAGACTTATTCCCCTATAATTTTTGCACTCTCTTTTGTCCCCTTTGCCTTTATACAAAGGAACAATACACGCTCTCTGCCAATCCCTAGGTACCTTACCCTCTTCCATACATTTATTAAATAATAGCACCAACCACTCCAAAATTATATCCCCACCTGCTTTTAACATTTCTATCTTTATCCCATCAATCCCAGCTGCCTTACCCCTTTCATTCTACCCACTGCCTCACGAACTTCCCTACACCCACAACTGGCTCTTCCACACTCCTACAAGATGTTATTCCTCCTTGCCCTACACACGAAATCACAGCTTCCCTGTCTTCATCAACATTTAACAAATCCTCAAAATATTCTCTCCATCTTCCCGATACCTCTAACTCTCCATTTAATAACTCTCCTCTCCTATTTTTAACTGTCAAATCCATTTGTTCTCTAGGCTTCCTCAACTTATTAATCTCATTCCAAAACTTTTTCTTATTTTCAACAAAATTTGCTGATAACATCTCACCCACTCTCTCATCTGCTCTCTTTTTACATTGCTTCACCACTCTTTTAACCTCTCTTTTCTCTCCATATACTCTTCCCTCCTTGCATCACTTCTACTTTGTAAAAACCTCTCATATGCTAACTTTTTCTCCCTTACTACTCTCTTTACATCATCATTCCACCGATCGCTCCTCTTCCCTCCCGCACCCACTCGCCTGTAACCACAAACTTCTGCTGAACACTCTAACACTACATTTTTAAATCTACCCCATACATTTTCGACCCCATTGCCTACACTCTCACTAGCCCATCTATCCTCCAATAGTTGTTTATATCTTACCCTAACTGCCTCCTCTTTTAGTTTATAAACCTTCACCTCTCTTTTACTTACTGATTCTATTTTCCTTGTATCCCATCTACCTTTTACTCCCACTGTAGCTATAACTATATATATATATATATATATATATATATATATATATATATATATATATATATCACACACACTCGTATGCAACACAATAATCGCACAAACATTAGTATCATTATATTGTTTACAAAACTTGTTTACACCAACCAACAATAAAAAAATTTTTATTACTATTGTTCTATAATATATATGCACATATATAATGACTAGACACTTTCCATCAACTGCAATTAGCCCTTCAAAGCTCCAAGCTATGTGTGTGTGTGTGTGTGTGTGGGGACATCTAAATTTGCTGAGTCAGGGTAAGGCAGCTGTCAAAATGACATATTATACCATTACTCACTACCCCACACTGCCTGTCAACCTGTCAACACAAAAGGAGACCCATGTCTTCTTCTCCACAACCTCCTTCCTTTCCTTCATACCTACCTTCCTAGCTTCCTTTCTTCCTTCATTCCTTCCTTTCTTACATATTCCTTCCTTCCTTCCTCTCATCTCTTCCTTCCTGCCTTCCTTCCTTTCTTCCTTCATTCCTTCCTTTATTTCTTCCTTCCTTTCTTCCTTCATTCCTTCCTTTATTTCTTCCTTCCTTTCTTACTTCTTTTGTTCCTTCCTTCCTTCCTCTCATCTCTTCCTTCCTTCCTTTCTCTCTTTCTTTCTTTCTTACTTCCTTCCTTCTTCCTTTCCTCCTTCCTTACTTCTTTCCTTCCTCTCATCTCTTCTTTCCTTCCTTCCTTCCTCTCATCTCTTCTTTCCTTTATTCCTTCCTCACATCTCTTCCTTCCTTCCTTTCTTTCTTTCTTTCTTTCTTCCTTCCTTCCTTCTGTTATCCTAGGCATTGCTTTCGGTCACAAACTCCTCAAAACCATGAAATTTATCTTCAGAGACACTTCCATCTGTGTTAGAGCTATCATTGAGGAAGAGAAATGTCCCAGATGCGCCAAGGAGTCAAATAATTCTTACCGCTAGGCATGCTGAACAAGGGCTACTGAAATGGTGTTCCCACAATGCACCACTGGCTGCCTGATTTTTTTTATACTGCGCACACTGACCACACAGACCCATTCTCTCACATGTGGGCCTACCAGCTTTCTCCTGCTTGATTTGAGCCGCTAGAATTTAGGCGTATTAATATGTCCGAAACATTGGCTCGTAAGACGTATATATACGACCGAAACAGTCAAAGGGTTAAAACTGTGGAAATAATATGTTTATTTAAAAAAAGTCATGAATACTTAAAGAATGTTTATATTTGAGGAACACCGTAATTTATGTGTTAAATGTGAGTCGATAGAGTCTAATATAGAGACAGATTACATTTCTAAGGAGATAAATCGTGGAATGCATGAACAGCATTCTGAATGAAAAAATATGTAAACCGGCACTGTATTTGAGGACACGTAATTTCTGTGGTTAATGTGAGTCGAGTAGACTCTCACATATAGAGCAAGTTACATTCCCGAAATAAACACTAGGAATCATTTTGCGATGTCATATGAATAATATATGGAAAATATGGTTGGACTCTTGATCTCAAAAAAAAAAAAAAAAAAAAAAAGCTAAACATATTTTTTAAGTGCTTATTTCATAAAAATAAAGTTTTTGATGCCTTACATTGCATATGTCATTGTGTGTTGATTTTGATAAGTGTGGAGTGGGTTGATACCTCTTTACTAGGCTAAGCTGCTGAACATATTGGGCACAATTCAGTAAAAATAAAACGTATCCGCGGATTTGGTTTCCACGGTTTCAGTTATTTGTGGTTTACCACTGCCCAAAAATATTAAATGGAAAATTCCAGAAATAAATAATTCATAAGTTTCAAATTGGGTGCCATTCTGAGTAACATGGTGAAACCTTCCCACTGTGTCACGCTCCGTACAGTGGACCCTCGCTATTCGAACACTCTAAAACTCACCCTCATTCCAGAATGCTGTTCAAGTGCTGTTACCAAACGAATTTATTCCCATAAGGAGTGATGTAAATTAGACTAGTCCATTTCAGACCCCCAAAAATACACTTATAAAAGCACTTACAATAATAAACTTACATATAAGGGTGAGTTTTGGAGTGTTCAAATAGAGAGGGTCCACTGTACGTACTGTGGTACCTCGAGTTACGATGGTCCCCAAAATCGCCCTTTTATGTAAGTTTATTTTTTTAAATGCTTTTGTAGGTATATTTTTGGGGGTGTAAAAGGACTAGTCTATTTTACATTATTCCTTATGGGATAAATTCGTTTGGTAATGGCACTTGAACAGCATTCTCGAACGAAAAAATATCGTAACTCGAGGTACCACTGTATATGAAAAATTCAATATTTTCACATATCTCTATTTCAATAATACATTTTTCATTCTATCAAGAAACAGCCAATAAAACCATAACAAAACCCATCCTAGAAAGCACTTCTAAGTCACTATTTTAAATCAAAACCATGGTCAAAGTTATGCTTTTCCCATGATGCAATGCAGGGGCAGGATACCTATACTTTGGCTCACCCCTAGACTTCTTTAGCTGTACTGATCTTTTTGACATTCATTTTACTACACTACAAGCTGTTACTCATTGCATACTCACAGGAACCAATTATTGATTCTCTAACACCAAAGGCACGTGCTATCTTTACCACATAGGTGCCCCCTCTCTCTCTCTCTCTCTCTCTCTTCTTTTCTTCTTTCTTTCTCTTTTCTTTCTCTTTCTTTCTCTCTTCTTCTTTCTCTCTTCTTCTTTCTTTTCTCTCTCTTCTCTCTCTTTCTCTCTTCCTTCTCTTCTTCTTTCTCTCTACTCTTCTCTCTCTTCTTTCTCTCTTTCTCTCTCTCTCTCTCTCTCTCTCTCTTCTCTTCTCTCTCTCTCTCTCTCTTCTTCTTCTTTCTCTCTTTCTCTCTTTTCTTTTCTCTCTCTCTCTTTTCTCTTCTTCTCTCTTCTCTCTCTCTTTCTCTCTCTTACTTCTTCTCTCTCTCTTCTCTTTCTCTTCTCTCTTTCTCTCTTCTTCTCTCTCTCTCTTCTCTCTCTCTCTCTCTCTCTCTCTCTCTCTCTCTCTCTTTCTCTCTCTTTCTCTTCTCTCTCTCTTCTCTTTCTCTCTTTCTCTTTCTCTCTTTCTCTTTCTCTCTCTCTTTCTCTCTCTCTTTCTCTCTCTCTTTCTCTGTCTGTCTGTCTCTCCTTCCCCCCCCCATGTGGGTGGTGGGGAAGGCAGTGTGGGTTTGTGTAAACATGTTTTGTCAATATAGTGATAACAATGTTTGTGCAGTTATTGTGTTGCATACAATGAGTGGATATATATACATAAGCTGCCCCTAATGCCATGGCATGTCAGTGGCTCTCCTTGCACTCAATTTACATTGTAACTTCCGATACCCATGTAATCTGCAATGAAATAAAATTTGTTTGTTTGTTTGTTATTATGCATTATATTGGTCTCACTGGCCACAAAAGTTACTTGAAAAAATAAAATATTAGAAAAGAAAAGAAAAAATAGAATAAAAGTTAAAATAATATTACTGAGTGAGTGGCAGTCACCGATGTTGCCGTAAGCGGTTCACTTTGTCAACTTCACGCCTCTATATCTTGGTAAGTTCTGATGGCAAATTTTTTTTTTTTTTAAACTCTCAAAAGTATTCTTAAAATTTTGGTAAGAATTTTTTTTTTTTTCCGAATATTTTTCGACAGCGAGAGTTTAGAATCAGGGGTCCTGACAATGAAAGGGTTAAAGAGGCATAGTTTCACACTTAAGGTTCTGCTGGGCACCTTCAACATCACTGGTTCTTTTTTTGTGCCACGACAATATCTAGTGATGAGCCATGAAAAGCTACAAAACCTGAAGCAATAAAACACTAGCTTAGCAATTCCAGATCATTTATGAAAAGGGAATATGTCATCATGTACCAGATGCATTGAAGAAAGAGAGAGAATGGTATGATTTTGGAAATACTGTATCAGGGTACTCATTAACATTGAGTGAGTGCATGCATGACTTGGGAAGCACTGCATGAGGCTACACATTAACATTGTTGAGTCAGTGCATGATTTGACAAGCATTTCAATTTGGTATGAACTACACTGAATTTGCCATAGTGTATTTCAAAAGCCAGTGTTATTAACAGCAGCAGTGGGTGTAACCGAGGGCAAGCTAAACTGAAAAAAAAAAAATCTCTAGAAAGAAGTTTTAGAACTTAGTTTTTTAATAATCCTCGGTATAACAGACTAATAGGGAATTGAGTGTTAAATCAGAATACTGTTAAAAAATTTAGCAAACAAATGCACTAGAGTACTCTACTGTATACAGCCTCTTCTCACTTAAAAGAGTTTGTTCCAAAACTCATTGTCAATCTTTTAATGAGGATGCATCTATATGGTACTGTCAGTTTGATATTGTTTTGTACTTTTACCATTTAACATTTGGTATATTTAAATGTTTATACAGTAGCTTACTGTATATTGTAATAAACAGAATAGAAGAAATCAGCTCAAATATACATTATTTAGGTATGAATACTGGTCAGAGAGCCCGTCATAAGTCCAAGTTGTTGGTAAACGAGTACGTCGCTAAGTGAGGAGAGGCTGTACAATAAACATTGAAAATACAATAAACATTGAAAATAAAGGAACTAAAAGTACAATTAAACCAGTGAATTTTGCCCATAATTTTCAAAAGTCAGTTATATTGAGGATTTGCTGTATCTCCTAACACACTGCACTAGAATTTCAGTTGCAAGTTTGTTCTTGGGATGTTGCCACTTGGGAAGCTTTTTAGAACAGTGCAGAAACATTTAATGATTCTTTATTAGTTTTACTTGGTGTTCTTTGGGCAGCCTTCATTACAGTTATTAGCTTTAAAAATTAAGTGAAATACAAACTGTTTCTGCTTTCTTCAGAGGCACAAGTTGCATTATATAGTATCACAGCTGTTCTGTAGTGTTGAGTTATTTCATGAGGCAGCAGTTGGTTCTTAAGGTTCTTTCACAATGTGTGTCATAACATTTTCTTAAGGTTTTATCACCAAGTTTGCAATAACATGTTGCATTTATTGCTTGGTGTGTGAGCACTTGTGAAGGTACTCACTAATAACACTCACAAATTATTATTAATTTGTGAGTGTAGGGTGAGGTAGGGTGACCCAAAAAAGACACTTTCACCATCATTCACATAATCACTGTCTGTAAAGGTGCACAGATAAGACATTTCAGATGTCACTCCAAACAGCAAATATCCCAAACCCCTCCTTTAACCCTTTCACTGTCCAGATCCCCGATCTGAAACTTGTCCACAATGTCTTAAAAATTTAAAAACAAAAAAATTACTTTTTCTTATGAAATGGTAAAGAACTTTTTTCTGAAAGTAATAAAAAGTATGAAATTTGAAGGAAAATTGACAAAATTACACATTGCAAATTTTTCTGCATCAGAGATATTCACACAGAGTCCTACTTTAGGCCAATTACGTTGTTCCAGTCAACCAAATTCTTAGCTATTTCGCTAGTATGTCTTCCATTTTATCAACTGAGCACAAGAAATCACCCAATCAACTATTTCAACTACCCAGTAAAGTGATCAGAAATTGGTAAGTTGGCCAATTTCACACAATTTTCAAAATAGGGTTTAAAATAAACAATGCAGGCATTCCGGGCACTAAAATAACATTTCCTCTGTTCATTAGTTATGTTCCCTTGAATTACATTTTGATTTTTTATTCATACAAAGAATTTTTATTCACACAAAAAATAGAAGATTTACTGTTAGGCAATGTTGTAATTGTATAAATATCAGCGCATTCATGAAGGCATATTAGACTCACCAGGTGGATGTGTATTGAACAAGTGATGTGATTTGTTTACTCTTGAATATTGGCAAAATTCGAACATTTCTGCTACTTTAAGCTCAGTTTCAAGCTATTTTCAATCATAAAACCATTCAGGATCATATCTATTTCTGTAATATATTTTCCATTCTATCAACCTTGACCAAGAAACCGAGAATACAACCATAAAATCCATACGAAAATGCACCGCAAAATCACTGTTTTAACCCTTTCGGGGTTATGGTCGTACAAGTACGTTTTACGCACTGTGGTTATTGACGTACTAGTACGCCTAAATTCTAGCGCCCTCAAATCAAGCAGAAACAGGCTGATAGGCCTAGATGTGATAGAATGGGTCTGTGCGGTCAGTGTGCGCAGTATAAAAAAATTCCTGCACCACACAGTGCATAATGAGGAAAAAAAACTGACCGTGTTTTTGGTTTAAAACAGCGACTTTGCAGTCTATTTTCGTATGGTATTTATGCTTGTATTCTCGTTTTCTTAGTCTCATTTTATAGAATAGATGATATATTACAGAAATAAAAGATAATTTTGACTGGTTTCACAATGACAGGTACCTTGAAACTGAGCGCAAAGTAGCGAAAATGTTCGATTTTGGCCGATGTTCAAGAGTAAACAAATCACACCATGCGTCCAATACACATCAACTGGAGAGTCTAATATTCTTGCACAAGTGTGCTGATATTATTTATAACATTTTTACAATGATTCAGTTGTATACATAACAGTAAATCTTCTATTTTTTGTGAGAATAAAAATTCAAAATGGAAAGCAAATGTAATGTAAGAGGGGCCTGGAGACGTGACTAATGAACATAGAAGATGTTATTTTAGTGCCAGGAATGTCTGCCTTGTTTATTATGGACCCTATTTTGAAATTGGCATCATTTGAAATGTGTGTGAAATTGGCCAAATTGCCATTTTCTGACCACTATTTTGGGTAGTTGAAATTGGTAAATAGGTGGTTTCCTGTACTCAATCGATAGAAGAAATGGAGTTCTAGCGAAATAGCTATAATTTTAGTAGACTGAAACATTGGAATGTGCCGAAAATAGGGCTCAAAGTGGGCGAAATCGCCGATGCGTAAATGTCATTCATACTGCTAACTTCGCGAAAGCATAATTCCGTTAGTTTTCGATCAAATTTCATAATTTTTGTGGCATTATGATCGGAAAAAGATTCTCTATCATGTCATAAGAATTTTTTTTTTTTTTTTTTTTTGTAAATTCGTGGACCCTGAGAACGAGTTTCAGAGAAACCCCTTGGACCCCCAAAGGGTTAAATGAAAAACAAGGTCGCAGTTTTTTCTCATTAAGCACTACATGCTGCAGGATTTTTTATGTGGTACACACTTACCACATAGACCCATTCTTTCATATCTAGGCCCGTAGTACTACATCATGAGCTGAGCTCATGACGTAGTACTACGGCACTGACAGTGACTTCAAAGCTGTAGTACTGTGGTACAGTCAGTGAAAGGGTTGAAGTGCAGGCATTGTACTTCCACCTCCTGGACTCAAGTCTTGCTAACCAGTTTCCCTGAATCCCTTCACAAAATATTACCCTGCTCACACTCCAACAGCTTGTCAGGTTCCAAAAACCATTCGTCTCCACTCCTATCTAACTCGTTTTAGACATGTGAAACTGAAAATTATTAGTAAAATTTAACATTTTAAGTTGAGTTAGTTCCCTTTATTTGAAATGTTAATTTTTTCTCAACATGTTGACATACAAAATTGGTGTTGCTATGGACACAGTGCAACTTGCCCTTCATTGGCTTCCCAAGCATATGTAACTTGCACTTTTTGTTTTTATAAAAGTTTTGATTGAACTGTTTACACAACTTTATAGTGTTAGCATCATGATCACTTGTTTATAAGTTGAGTGATAATTCAACCTGGTGTAATGCATGTATATAATCAGGTGATGGCAGCTGGTGGAAACCATACTATATTAATCAAATTATCATATTGCTTTTTTGCTTGGGGTGGTAAGTATGCAGCAAGCATGGCCACTGCTAACATGTGTACTAGCTAGCTAGTGAAGGATCACAGTTATAAGTGACCACATTGTATAAGTGTGGAGTTTTGGCTTTATGAGCAGTTATGCATTACATTTGCTGATCTTGTCTTGGAAGACATTGCTAAAACAAATTACACAGACATTGGCCTAAATTCCTTAGTGCCATTATCTGTAGTATTTAGCACGATATTTTGTCAATTTGAACATTAACCCTTAAACTGTTGATCACTTAGGTCTATTCAATGCTGTGTGGGGAAAAGTGTACTACAGATCTCTACTTCCATTATCAGAATAGTTTACCATGGAGATGTACAGCAGTGTGGAGATCAGCTTACCCATGAGATCTACAGCCGTGTAGGAATCGGCTCACCATAAATAACAGTACAATGTGCTGTAAACAATTGTATAAAACTAATTACAAAAGAAATGAACATAGTGGATGTAGTAAGGTCCTCATAGGCAACAGTTTAAGGGTTAATTTAGCTGATGATATATTACAATGCTTGTTTTTCTATTTTAATTAAGATAATCCTTTCCAAAAAAAATCTGCAATTCACCACAATTTTAATAATCATATTTCTAAGAAAAGCTTGGCTTGTAGGGAAAATTAATACTAATATAAAATTTGGTGTATTACCAGTGGTTATGGTACATATTATATTGAATAGACAATGTCTCCTTCACCATTGGAACATTATACAAGTAACAATTTCTATTACTTGGATATTTTACATTACTTTGACATTTTACAAGAGTGGCACTCAATAAGTTGACATTGTAAGAAAGTAAGTTGTAGGTCAGCAAACAAGAGAGGACACTAAAAAGCATCCAGTTGAATGCTGCCATATTTGCTTGCATTGTGTGGAGTGAGTGGGAGATGTTGATATTTATGGCATTTTGGGAATGAGTTTTTCTGGTTAATGTTGATGCACTAAGGTGTATCTAATATATATGTTGTGTGATTTCCTTCAGAGCTACCCTACCAGTGGGAATGGATGAAACCTCACTCAGTGAAGCTAGTCAGGCCCTCGATGAGGCCAATCACAACAGGTTGGTTCACCACTCTTAATTTTAATAAAAAAATGTAGATTAACCAGATTGTGTACTGAATAGCTCTTGAAGAGTTTTCTTATTAGAGCTAATAAATAATAGGTAATATTATGTTCAACACTGTATGACACTCAAAAATAATTAAACAAGCATGTGCACAATAAATTTGTCCTTTTTTTTTTTTAAATTTAAACTGTGATTTTTCCATAAATATTTAATTTACATAAGGCACTACAGTTTCTCATTCATAATGTTAGTGATGCTATAAATACAAAACTGTTAAATGTTATGTAATTAACTGGGCTCTTTGGCAGACAGGGAAACTGTTTTCAGGTACAGTATAATTTTTCAAGTAAGAATATTAAAAGTGTCTTCACAATGTTTATATTTTTTCCTTGTATTTTTCTGTTTAAAGTTTGCTACTTTGCTATTACTGCATCCAAAATGTTTATAAGTTAAAAAATAAAATCTAATATTTTTTCTTCTCTACTAGTAGGGTATTGATGAAAGTAACGAACAAGAAGATTCATCATAAGCCAGCATCATTAGATTCAGTACTTAGTTATTTAAATTATTTACCTAATGACAGGCAGAAAATGGCATACTAAATGTTTATTTCTATATTATAAGTTTATTCTCGAATTATATACAGGTACGTAGTCTGTAAGTAAAATTATTTTAGCAGGTACAGCCAGTCATCACCAGGTCGAGAGCGAGGACACGCACGCAGACATTCCAGTGCAGAGGCCCATCACGAGGAGGGGGAGGAGTTAACTGACCAGACTGCAACGTTAACATTAACATCAGCAACCGCTAGGGCTCGAGCTCAGAGTGATAGTCAACATGACCGTAGAAGAGATGGTAATAGCACGAAATTACTTTATTCCAAACTTCAGGACCAGGCAGTATTAGGTTATTAATGGGTACTATGTCAACAAAAATTGTGGCTTTTTTTATACAATAATGCACAGTTTTATAATATAATGATTTTGTTTTAATCACTAACCTAAAAAACATACAGTGGTACTTTGAGTTACGATGGTCCCCAAAATCGCCCTTTTATGTAATTTTATTTTTTAAATGCTTTTGTAGGTATATTTTTGGGGGTGTGAAAGGACTAGTCTATTTTACATTTTTCCTTATGGGGATAAATTCGTTTGGTAATGGCACTTGAACAGCATTCTCGAACGAAAAAATATTGTAACTCGAGGTACCACTGTATATAGTACCTGTACTGTACATTTTGAATCTAATTTTCATCTCTTTTTAGAATAAAACAATAATTTTCAAAAAGCTATATACAGTGGACCCCCGAGTTTCGTAAACCCCGGAAATCGTACAATTATGTAAGTATAATATTGTCAGTGCTTGTGGAAGTGTATTTTTGGAGGTCTGAAATAGACTAACCTACGTGACATTTTTCCTTAAGGGAGTAAATTCGTTCGGTAATGGCGCTTGAGCAGACTTCAGGAGTGAAGTTTTTACGAAACTCAGGGGTCCACTGTACAGTGGACCCCCAATGTTTGTGATGCTCCAAACTCGAACAATTATGTAAGTGTATTTTTGTAAGTGCTTTTTAAGTGTATTTTTGGGGGGGTCTAAAAGGACTAGTCTAATTTACATTATTCCTTATGGGAATAAATTTGTTTGGTAATGGCACTTGAACAGCATTCTGGAACGGAAAAAATCACGAACACCAGGGGTCCACTGTACTACAGTATTACAGTAGACTATCAGATAACACGTGACGTGTTAACGTGTTTTGAGCAATAACACAGTTGCAAAATTGAGGCATATTTTTAGCTTATACAGTGGAGTACATGATTGGTCATGGTTTATAGCATCCCAATAATTTAATAAGGCCTATTAAAAACCCATTAACCCTTTCAGGGTCCAAGGGGGGTCTCCGAAACTCGTTCTCAGAGTCCAAGAATTTAAAAAAAAAAATTATTTTTTCTTGTGAAATGATAGAGAATCTTTTTCCGATCATAATGCCACAAAAATTATGAGATTTGATCGAAAACTAACGGAATTATGCTTTCGTGAAGTTAGCGGTAGCCATGACACTTACGCATCGGCGATTTCGCCCACTTTGAGCCCTATTTTCGGCAAATTCCAATGTTTCAGTCAACTAAAATTATAGCTATTTCGCTAGAACTCCATTTCTTCTATCGATTGAGTACAAGAAACCGCCTATTTACCAATTACAACTACCCAAAATGGTGGTCAGAAAATGGCAATTTGGCCAATTTCACACAAATTTCAAACGATGCCAATTTCAAAATAGGGTCCAGAATAAACAAGGCAGACATTCCTGGCACTAAAATAACGTCTTCTCACAAAAAATAGAAGATTTACTGTTATGTATACAACTGCATCATTGTAAAAATGGTATAAATAATATTAGAGCACTTGTGCATGAATATTAGACTCGCCAGTTGATGTGTATTGGACGCATGGTGTGATTTGTTTACTCTTGAACATCGTCAAAAATCGAACATTTTCGCTACTTTGAGCTCAATTTCAAAGTACTTGTCGTTGTCAAACCAATCAAAATCATCTCTATTTCTGTAATATATCTTCCAATCTATCAAATGAGAACAAGAAAACGAGAATACATCAATTAATACCATACGAAAATAGACTGCAAAGTCGCTGTTTTAAACCAAAAACACAGTCAGAGTTTTTTTTCCTCATTATGCACTGTGTGGTGCAGGAATTTTTTTATACTGCGCACACTGACCGCACAAACCCATTCTATCACATCTACGCCTAACAGCCTGTTTCTGCTTGATTTGAGGGCGCTAGAATTTAGGCGTACTAGTACGTCAATAACCCCAGGGCGTAAGCCGTACTAGTACGTCAATAACCCTGAAAGGGTTAAACAGACCAGGAGGGTGTTTGGGGGCCTTACCCATCCTCAGGATAATCATCAAAAATCAAATATTTCCACTGCTTTGAGCCCAATTTCAAGCTACTTTCAGTCCTGAAACTAACTAAAATCTTCTCTATTTCACTATTTTTTTTTTTTTTTTTTTTTTTTTTCAACAAGTCGGCCTTCTCTCACCAAGGCAGGGTGACCCAAAAAGAAAGAAAATCCCCAAAAAGAAAATACTTTCATCATCATTCAACACTTTCACCACACTCATACATAATCACTGTCTTTGCAGAGGAGCTCAGATACGACAGCAGAGAAAAGTCCCTCCCAGCTGTCACTATCTCAGACCCCTCCTTTAAAGTGCAGGCATTGTACTTCCCATTTCCAGAACTCAAGTCCAACTAAATCAATTAACTGGTTTCCCTGAATCCCTTCACAAAATGTTACCCTGCTCACACTCCAACAGATCGTCATGTCCCAAAAACCATTCGTCTCCATTCACTCCTATCTAACACGCTCACACACGCTTGCTGGAAGTCCAAGCCCCTCGCCCACAAAACCTCCTTTACCCCTTCCCTCCAACCTTTTCTAGGACGACCCCTACCCCGCCTTCCTTCCCCTACAGATTTATACGCTCTCCAAGTCATTCTACTTTGATCCATTCTCTCTAAATGACCAAACCACCTCAACAACCCCTCTTCAGCCCTCTGACAAATACTTTTAGTAACTCCACACCTTCTCCTAATTTCCACATTCCGAATTTTCTGCATAATATTTACACCACACATTGCCCTTAGACAGGACATACCCACTGCCTCCAGCCGCCTCCTCGCTGCAGCATTTGCAACCCATGCTTCACACCCATATAAGAGTGTTGGTACCACTATACTTTCGTACATTCCCTTCTTTGCCTCCATGGATAACGTTTTTTGTCTCCACAGATACCTCAATGCACCACTCACCTTTTTTCTTTCATCAATTCTATGGTTAACCTCATCCTTCATAAACCCATCCGCTGACAAGTCAACTCCCAAATATCTGAAAACATTTACTTCTTCCATAATCCCTCTCTCCAATGTGATATCCAATTTATTTTTCTTTATTTAAATCGTTTGATACCCTCATCACCTTACTCTTATCTATGTTCACTTTTAACTTTCTACCTTTACACACACTCCCAAACTCATCCACTAACCTTTGCAACTTTTCTTTAGAATCTCCCATAAGCACAGTATCATCAGCAAAATGTAACTGTGTCAACTCCCATTTTGCATTTAATTCTCCATAATTTAATCCCACCCCTCTCCCCAACACCCTAGCATTTACTTCTTTTACAACCCCATCTATAAATATATTAAACAACCATGGTGACATTACACATCCCTGTCTAAGACCTACTTTTACCGGGAAGTAATCTCCTCTCTCCTACACACCCTAACCTGAGCCTCACTATCCTCATAAAAACTCTTTACAGCCTTCAGTAACTTACTACCTATTCCATACACTTGCAACATTTGCCACATTGCTCCCCTATCCACTCTATCATATGCCTTTTCTAAATCCATAAATGCAATAAAAACTTCTCTACGTTTATCTAAATACTGTTCACATATATGCTTCACTGTAAACACTTGATCTACACATCCCCTACCCACTCTAAAGCCTCCTTGCTCATCTGCAATCCTACTCTCTGTCTTACCTCTAATTCTTTCAATAATAACCCTGCCATACACTTTACCTGGTATACTCAGTAAACTTATTCCCCTATAATTTTTACACTCTCTTTTATCCCCTTCCTTTATATAAAGGAACTATACATGCTCTCTGCCAATCCCTAGGTACCTTCCCTCTTTCATACATTTATTAAACAAAAATACCAACCACTCCAGCACTATATCCCCCTGCTTTTAACATTTCTGTCATGATTCCGTCAATTCCAGCTGCTTTACCCCTTTCATTCTACGTAATGCCTCACGCACCTCCCCACACTCACATCCTGCTCTTCTTCACTCCTAAACGATGTTGTACCTCCCTGACCAGTACATGAAATTACCGCCTCCCCCTTTTCATCAACATTTAAAAGTTCCTCAAAATATTCCCGCCATCTACCCAATACCTCCAGCTCCCCATCTACTAACTCCCCTACTCTGTTTTTAACTGACAAATCCATTCGTTCCCTAGGCTTTCTTACCTTGTTTATCTCACTCCAAAATTTTTCTTGTTTTCAGCAAAATTTCTTGACAGAGCCTCTCCCATTCTTTCATCCGCTCTTCTTTTGCACTCTCTCACCACTCTCTTCACCTTTCTTTTACTCTCCATATACTCTGCTCTTCTATTAACACTTCTGTTTTGTAAAAACCTCTCATAAGCTACCTTTTTCTCTTTATCACACCCTTTACTTCTTCATTCCACCACTCACTCCTCTTTCCTCCTGCACCCACCCTCCTATAGCCACAAACTTCTGCCCCACATTCTAATACTGCATTTTTAAAACTATCCCAACTCTCTTCAACCCCCACTACTCCTACTTGCACTAGCCCACCTTTCTGCCAATAGTTGCTTATATCTCACCCTAACTTCCTCCTCCCTTAGTTTATACACTTTTACCTCTCTCTTACTTGCTGTTGCCATTTTCTTTTGTCCCATCTACCTTTTACTCTAACTGTAGCTACAACCAAATAATGATCTGATATATCCGTTGCCCTCTATAAACATGTACATCCTGAAGCCTACTCATCAACCTTTTATCCACCAATACATAATCCAACAAACTACTTTCCTTACGTGCTATATCATACCTTGTATATTTATTTATCCTCTTTTCATAAAATATGTATTACTTATTACCAAACCTCTTTCTACACATAGCTCAATTAATGGTTCCCCATTTACATTTACCCCTGGCACCCCAAATTTACCTACTACTCCATCCACAACATTTTTACCCACTTTAGCATTAAGATCCCCAACCACAATTACTCTCTCACTTGGTTCAAAACTCCCCACACACTCACTCAACATTTCCCAAAATCTCTCTCTCCTCTACACTTCTCTCTTCTCCAGGTGCATAAACACTTACTATAACCCACTTTTCACATCCAACCTTTATTTTACTCCACATAATCCTTGAATTTATACATTTATATTCCTTCTTTACCTGCCACAACTGATTATTCAACATTATTGCCACTCCTTCTTTAGCTCTAACTCTATTTGAAACCCCTGACCTAATCCCATTTATTTCTCCCCACTGAAACTCTCCTACCCCCTTCAGCTTTGTCTCACTTAAAGCCAGGACATCCAGCTTCTTTTCATTCATAACATCTACAATCATCTCTTTCTTATCATTCGCACAACATCCACGCACATTCAAACATCCCACTTTGACGGTTTTCTTCTTCTTCTTTTTAGTAAGCTATACAGGAAAAGGGGTTACTAGCGCATTGTTCCCGGCATTTTAGTTGACTTTTACAACACGCATGGCTTACGGAGGAAAGATTCTTATTCCACTTCCCCATGGATATGAAAGGGAAAAGCAATAACAACAAGAACTATTAAGATAAAATCAAAGAAAACTCAGATGAGTGTGTATACATAAACGTGTACATGTTTGCGTAGTGTGACCTAAGTGTAAGTAGAAGTAGCAAGACGTACGTGAAATCTTGCATGTTTATGAGACAGAAAAAAGACACCAGCAATCCTACCATCATGTAAAACAGTTTCAGGTTTCTGTTTCACAGTCACCTGGCAGGATGGTAGTACCTCCCTGGGTGGTTGCTGTCTACCAACCTACTACCTACTATTTCACTAGTATGCTTTTAATTTCATCAAATGATACCAAGAAACAGACCATAAAGTCATAAAAGCCCTCCTAGAAAACATCTCGAATCCAGTATTTTAAGCCAAACAGTCAGATTTTTGTTTTCCCATCATGCACCGTGTGGGGTAAAAATTTTACACTGTGCACACTTACTGCACAGACCCATTTCGCACAGGCCAAAATTTACCACTCACAGCTTATCTGAGGAAGCTGTGCTCAAAGTGTAGATCTGTGTGAGAGACCCTGGCGTCAGTGACGTAGATCTACACAACGGCCATTCAAAGGGTTAAAGACAGTTTCTAGTTTTGTCTCAAAATATTGTACAGTAAACCCCTTGTTTTCGTAATTAATCCGTTCCAGAAGGTTGGCCGAAATCCGAAATAGCCGAAAACCGAAGTAATATTTCCCATAAGAAATAATGTAAATCCAATTAATCCATTCCAGACACCCAAAAATATTAAAAAATACATTTTATAGAGAATAACTATAGTGTTACATACAGAAAACAATGAGAAATAAATACATATAAAGCACTAATTTTAATGATAAATGAACATTACATTCCTTTGTTGAAGACTCTGATACACCTCGATACACCTCACCCCCTAGTTCTTCGTATCCACCTTTGGTTACGCCGTATCTTTAGCAAGCATAAAGATATTGTTTTTTGTTGGGTCCCTGGTCATGTTGACGTACAGGGCAATGAACAGGCAGACACTGCTGCGCGGTCAGCAGTACATGACCTTCCAGTTTCATATAGAGGTGTTCCTTTCACGGACTATTTTGCGGTCATTGCTACCCACCTTCGCACCCGTTGGCAACAACGCTGGTCTGACCTGCTGAATAACAAACTTCATTCTATTAAACCGGTTATAGGTTTCTGGCCTTCTTCTTGTCACCAATGTCGAGGTTGGGAGACTACACTCTCCCGTCTTCGCATCGGCCACACTCGTCTTACTCACGGGTATCTCATGGAGAGGCTCCCTGCCCCTCTCTGTGAGCATTGTCAGGTTCCAGTGTCTGTTCGATATATCCTTTTGGACTGCCCACTCTATCAACGAGCACGCAGAATTTACCTCCAACGACGTCTTCGCTCTGCGGCCCTTTCTTTACCTTCCCTTCTTGCAGATGGACCCTCCTTTAATCCTGACTCTCTCATTGACTTTTTGACAGAAACTGACTTACTACACAAACTCTGAAGATTATACCTCTAGCACCTCCCTCAGTCCCTTCTACCTCGATCTCTTGCTACCCTTCACCCCTGCACTATCCACCGTCATCTTGCACTCCATACCCTACTAATCGTCCATCTCCCTCTTACAACCCACTCTCCCTGCATCCTACAATAACCTGCAGCGCTGTATAACCCCTGTGGTTTAGCACTTCTATTTGATTATAATAATAATGTTGAAGACTCTTGTTAGCATATGGAAGAAGGCGAGGAAGGAAGAGGGAGGAGAGTATTGTTTGGAAGGGGAATCCCTCTCCATAAGTAAGGACTTCAGATATCAAAGCCCTCTCTGGGGTTACTTCCCTTCTTTGTCTTTTAATACCACTAGGACCAGCTTGAGAGTCACTGTACCCCTGTCGCACTAATAATCTGTCCAGAGAGCTCTGTTTCTGGCGTCTCTTTAAGATTTGCCTAAAATGGGACAAGGCATTGTCATTGAACATGTTGCAGACACAGCTTGCAACAGTTTTGTTAGGGTGATAATTCTCCGCAAAACTTTGCAACTCACTCCACTTTGCACACATCCTTAATCACTGAAGAAAGCACATTGTTTCTTCTCTCTTCCTCCTCCTCTGAAGCAATATCCTCAGCTGCGGTCTGTTGCTGTTCCAGTTGAAGGTGTTGCAGCTTTTCAGTGGTTAGCTCTTCTCTGTGGTCCTCCACCAACTGTTCCACATCCACGCCACTCACATCCAACCCCATGGACTTCCCCACTTTCATATTTTGCTATAAGTTCTTTCTTGAATTCTATCGTGTTTCTCACCTTCTTTACCAAAGGGCTGGCTCTCTGAACTTTCCTTGGCCCCCATGGTGGCTTATTTCACAGTCAATAAACAAGCACAAAAACAATAAACAAGCACAAAAAACAATGGATGAACACGCGGAGTATTCCTAACTCAACGAGAGAGAGACGCAGAATGAGTGTGATGTGCGTGAGGAAGCGGCATCCCGGCAGGTGGATGTGTTTGATACCAACGATTTCCGAGTGGATGCACGAAATCCGGGGGGGAATTTCACCGAAAAAAGTTCTCGATATCCAAATTGTACGATTTCCTCACCGGCCAAAAACCGGGGGTCCACTGTGATAGCTGTTAATGAGGGCACGAGAAAGCAAGAATCAAGAAGGTATGTGAGGTTGAGAGACAGTTAGTGAGAAAAAAAAAAAGTTAATGTTAAGAAAAAGGACACAAATGCAACTACAGTGGACCCCTGGATTTCGTACTGCTCCCAACTCGAACAATTATGTAAGTGCTTTTGTAAGAATATTTTTGGGGGTCTAAACGGACTAATCTAATTTACATTATTCCTTATGGGAACAAATTCGTTCGGTAACGGCACTCGAACAGCATTCTGGAACGAATTATGGCCGATAACAGGGGGTCCACTGTAATGTGACATTTTATTGTGGCAACGTTTCGCTCCTGGAGAGTGAAACGTTTCCACAATAAAATGTCACATTAGTTGCATTTGTGTCCTTTTACTTAACATATTGTCGGTAATTGTACCAATATTAATACAAAAAGTTAATAGTTCAAGTCGGACTGAAACCTCATAAGTTTCATTCTCTTACGTGAGAGTTATTTGTGTAATGAGAAAAACATTGTTTGGTAAGTGTGTGTGATGTTTGCCTGTGTTCCCTCACTCCACTGTAATTAACTATTTCAACTTTGCTGTTGCTTATGGCTTCAGCCTCAGCAAAAATGTGACACCTAGAAGATTTCACTTTCCAGCACTCCACCACACACATTTGAAATTATCTGCACAAGTTTTATTTGTTATAATCTATGCATGAGGGACTGATAATGTCATGATTAGTGGAAGATGAAGTAGTTAGTTGGCTACATTACATGTTTTGGGTGAACTGAAGCCAGTCAGAAGGAAAATAGCACACCTCTGCCTCCTCTCAAAATATTGCTATTATGGTGGCAAGAGATTTGCTAAAACATTTACCCTCATTTTATTAATCAAATAAACACTACTTTGCCTTGCCTAGCAAGGTGTGGGGAATCTCAAGAATATGCAGTGTGGTTGAGTAGTCAGCTGGTGTCATGGAAGTGCCTTAGTAAAAATGCATACTCTACCTCAATTAAGACTTTCTCATGTAAACACTTCTTCACTTTTCATTATCAAAGCCATCTAACAGACATAGCTTGCTTTTGTTTAGCAAGAATGGCAGGAGGCTTAGGAGAACCGTTCATTACCTGCCGAGAAGATTGTAGAAAAGCTATGCAGGGTACCACCCAAATTTCACATTACTCAATTTTTTTTTAGATTTATATCAAGTAATTTTAGATGCGCTTTTTTAGTTGCATTTACACAAACATCACACTGTGTGGCATCGTTTTATAATAGGGTTTACTGTATTTGTATGATACAGTGGAACCTCGGCACTTGAACTTAATTGGTTCCAGAAGGCTGTTCGAGTGCAGATCTGTTCGAGTACAGAACAAATTTTTGCCAATCAATTTTCTTTTTGGTTGGCTGTTATCACTAACCCTCTTAGGCCCCATGGTGACTTATTTATACAAATAATATAAAAAATACCAAAAAATGTGAAGAAACACGAAATAGTTTACAGTGAAATTCTGGCAGGTTGTGTTTGTTTGGTTAAGTGCCGAGCAAACAGTTGAATACTGAGCTATTTGTTTTCTGAACAAAGCGTTTGAATAACGAATTGTTCGAGTACGGAGCTGTTCGAGTACTGAGGTTCCACTGTATAGTGGACCCTTGGTTTTCGTACAGCTTCAAACTCGAACAATTATGTAAGTGTATTTTTGTAAGTGCTTTTGTAAGTGTATTTTTGGGTGTTTGAAACAACTAATCTAATTTACATTCGTCCTTATGGGAACAAATTATTATTATTATTATTATTATTATAAATTTGTTCGGTAACGGCACTCTAACAGCATTCTGGAAAGAATTATCAACGAAAACCAAGGGTCCACTGTATTAGTATTTTTATTAACACATCGGCCATTTCCCACCAAGGCAGGGTGGCCTGAAAAAGAAAAACTTTCATCATCATTCACTCCATCACTGTCTTGCCAGAGGCATGCTTACACTACAGTTATAAAATTGCAACATTTAACACCCCCCTTCAGAGTGCAGGCACTGTACTTCCCATCTCCAGGACTCAAGTCCGGCCTGCCGGTTTCCCTGACTCCCTTCATAAATATTACTTTGCTTCCACTCCAACAGCACGTCAAGTATTAAAAACCATTTGTCTCCATTCACTCCTATCAAATACGCTCATGCATGGTTGCTGGAAGTCCAAGCCCCTCGCACACAAAACTTCCTTTACACCCTCCCTCTAACCTTTCCTAGGCCGACCCCTACCCCTCCTTCCCTCCACTACAGATTTATACACTCTCGAAGTCATTCTACTTTGTTCCATCCTCTCTACATGTCCAAACCACCTCAACAACCCCTCCTCGCTGCATTATATTCACACCAGACATGACATCTCCGTTGCCTCCAGCCTTCTCCTTGTTGCAACATTAACCACCCATGCTTCACACCCATATAAGAATGTTGGTATAACTATACTCTCATACATTCCTCTCTTTGCTTCCACAGACAAAGTTCTTTGTCTCCACAGACTCCTAAGTGGACCACTTACCCTTTTACCCTCATCAATTCTATGATTCACCTCATCCTTCATAGACCCATCTGAATACATTCACCTCCTCCATACTCTCTCCCTCCAATCTGATATCCAATCTTTCATCACCTAATCTTTTTGTTATCCTCATCACCTTACTCTTTCCTATATTAACTTTCAATATCCTTCTTTTACATACCCTACCAAACTCATCCACCAACCTCTGCAACTTCTCTTCAGAATCTCCCAAAAGCACAGTGTCATCAGCAAAAAGCAGCTGTAACAACTCCCACTTTGTGTTAGATTCTTTATCTTTTAACCCCACACCTCTTGCCAACACTCGCATCTTTAAATATATTGAACAGCCATGGTGACATCACACATCCTTGTCTAAGGTCTACTTTTACTGGGAAATAATCTCCCTCTCTCCTACATACTCTAACCTGAGCCTCACTATCCTCGTATAAACTCTTCACTGCTTTCAGTAACCTACCTCCTATTCCATACACCTGCAACATCTGCCACATTGCTTCCCTATCCACCCTGTCATACACCTTTTCCAAATCCATAAATGCCACAAAAACCTCTTTACCCTTATCTAAATACTGTTCAGCAATATGTTTCACTGTAAACACTTGGTCTACACATCCCCTACCTTTCCTAAAACCTCCTTGTTCATCTGCTATCCTACTCTCCGTCTTGCTCTTAATTCTTTCATTAATAACTCTACCATACACTTTACCAGGTATACTCAACAAACTTCTTCTTCTTTCTTTCAACACGTCGGCCGTTTCCCACCGAAGTGGGGTGGCCCAAAATGAAAAACGAAAGTTTCCCATTTTACATTTAGTAACATATACAGGAGAAGGGGTTACTAGCCCCTTGCTCCCAGCATTTTAGTCGCCTCTTACGACACGCATGGCCTACGGAGGAAGAATTCTGTTCCACTTCCCCATGGAGATAAGAGGAAATAAGAACAAGAACTAGTAAGAAAATAGAAGAAAACCCAGAGGGGTGTGTATATATATGCTTGTACATGAATGTGTAGTGTGACCTAAGTGTAAGTAGAAGTAGCAAGATGTACCTGAAATCTACTCAACAAACTTATTCCCCTATAATTTTTGCACTCTCTTTTGTCCCCTTTGCCTTTATACAAAGGAACTATGCACACGCTCTGCCAATCCCTAGGTACCTTGCCCTCTTCCATACATTTATTAAATAATAGCACCAACTATTCCACCTGCTTTTAACATTTCTATCTTTATCCCATCATTCCCAGCTGTTTTACCCCCTTTCATTTTATCCACTACCCCACGAACTTCCCCCACACTCACAACTGGCTCTTCCTCACTCCTACAAGATGTTATTCCTCCTTGAACTATACACAAAATCACAGCTTCCCTATCTTCAACATTTAACAATTCCTCAAAATATTCCCTCCATCTTCCCGATACCTCTAACTCTACATTTAATAACTCTCCTCTCCTATTTTTAACTGTCAAATCCATTTATTCCCTAGGCTTCCTCAACTTATTAATCTCACTCCAAAACTTTTTCTTATTTTCAAAAAAAATTGCTGATAACATCTCACCCACTCTCATTTGCTCTCTTTTTACATTGCTTCACCACTCTCATTTGCTCTCTTTTTACATTGCTTCACCACTCTCTTAACCTCTCCTTTTCTCTCCATATACTCTTCCCTCCTTGCATCACTTCTACTTTGTAACAACCTCTCATATGCTACCTTTTTCTCCCTTACTACTCTCTTTACATCATCATTCCACCAATCGCTCTTCTTCCCTCCCGCACCCACTTTTTTATAACCAGAAACTTCTGCTGAGCACTCTAACACTGCATTCTTAAACCTACCCCATACATCTTCAACCCTGTTGCCTATACTCTCACTAGCCCATCTATCCTCCAATAGTTGTTTATATCTTACCGTAACTGCCTCCTCTTTTAGTTTATAAACCTTCACCTCTCTGTTACTTGTTGCTTCTATTTTCCTTGTATCCATCTACCTCTTACTCTCACTGTAGCTACAAGTAAAAAGTGATCTGATATATCTGTGGCCCCTCTATAAACATGTACATCCTGAAGTCTACTCAACAGTCTTTTATCTACCAATACGTAGTCCAGCAAACTACTGTTATTATGCCCTACATCATATCTTGTATACTTATTTATCCTCTTTTTCTTAAAATATGTATTGTCTATAACTAAACCTCTTTCTATACAAAGTTCAATTAAAGGGCTCCCATTGTCATTTACACCTGGCACCCCAAACTTACCTACCACACCCTCTCTAAATGTTTCTCCTACTTTAGCATTTAGGTCCCCTACCACAATTACCCTCTCACTTGGTTCAAAAGTTCCTATACATTCGCTTAACATCTCCCAAAATCTCTCTCTCTTTCCTCTACACTCCTCTCTTCTCCAGGTGCATACATGCTTATTATGACCCACTTTTCACATGCGACCCTTATTTTGATCCTCATAATCCTTGAATTTATACATTTATATTCCCTCTTCTCTTTCCATGACTGATCTTTCAACATTATTGCTACCCCTTCCTTAGCTCTAACTCTCCTGACTTAATCCCATTTATTTCTCCCCACTAAAACTCGCCTACCCCTTCAGCTTTGTTTCGCTTAGGGCCAGGACATCCAGCTTCTTTTCATTCATAACATCAGCAATCATCTCTTTCTTATCATCTGCACTACATCCATGCATATTCAAGCATCCCAGTTTTATAAAAAAAAATCATCTTCTCTGTATTATTAATTAATAATAAATTTCACTGGTGTGATATTATTATCCATTTTCTGATGTAGTTATGCATGTGTTACACTTATACTAATTGGGAAGAGAGTTCCATGCCTTATCAAGATCTTCCTAGTCAAGTGTTGTCATTGTTTTATAATATTATTGATTTCTAGTGGACTGCCATTGTTTTGATGAATTGATGTATGTAATACTCAACATGAGATATACAAAGGCATGTACTGTATAGTATATGATTCATAAGTTAGTAGTCAAATGTAAAGCAAGTAAGCATCTGCATGCCTCTGTACATGCCCTTTTAAGGTTTCCTTGCCAAAATTTTATTTTCACATTTCCTTATAGGATCCAAAGAAAATGGACAGGGAGTAAGTAGTGGTGGAGAGGATGATGGCAGTGGGACACCCCCTATTCCTCCTCGTAGAAAAGATAAACGTAGACATAATACTCCCCCAAGACCACAGTCGAATGGCCTTCCACCTACACCAAAGGTCCATATGGGTGCTTGCTTCTCTAAGGTAATATGTTTGGATGTTTTAAGTTTTAGTAGTTTACACTTTCAGAAGCTTTTATTTTTTAATTTAATGTGCTCAAAATGCACATGAAGTTCTCACTAATGAACTAAGAATATCTTACTGGAAAAAAGTTCCATAATAGTGTATATTGATTATGAAATTAAATTTTACAGGTTTTCAATGGGTGCCCATTACACATACACTGTACAGCTTCTTGGATCCATCCAGACACTCGTGACCAACATATTCTTATAGGAGCAGAAGAGGGAATATACACCCTCAACCTTAATGAGTTACATGAGGCTGCCATGGAGCAATTGTTACCCACCAGAACCACATGGATGTTTGTAATTAAAGATGTCCTCATGACAATATCAGGTAAGTAAACATTCAGAATAAGACATAACACTTATGTTTTATTTAATTGTTTATACAAATAAACAATTTTTTTTTTTCTTTAGTTGTTTTTATCATGGTGAGACTGAATACGAAGAATTAGGGAGAGTTAAACAAGACTATTGAGTGCTAAGAAGTAGTACTCATTATTCCCATCTTCTATCTCAAGTGGTTCCTCTTATGCTATATCATTTTGAATCCTTATTTTCATTTCAAACATGTTATAGTGAACTCCAAAGACCTATGTGATTTTCCCAATGTATAGGTAATTGCAAAAAAAAACCCATGTGTCCTAACTCTAGGTAAGCCAGTATTACTACCCACATACAGTATGTGTAAAGCATGAACATGCAGTACTTTAAGCCATTTTATAATTCTTGCTGTTCATTTTCAATTTTATTGTGGTTTATACTTGTAACCTCCATATCTTTAACACTGCATTTTCTTTACAAAATGCAGTCAACCTCAGAATAAGACTGTGCCACCCCAGGAATTTGACATGATCTGTCCTTATGCCACCCTGGGCATTTGTTGTGTCCTGGGCACATCCATAGTGACTCACTAGAAGAATGCAACCCCTAGAGGACTTCAGTTCATTGGAAGAATGCATTGATGTATTAGTGTAATTTAGTATTAATGTAAACTTTGAGTAATTCAACAATGCAGTGCTAAAACATGCACAAAAAAGCAAGGAATGTTGTAATGTTTTGGTATCCCTTATTGGCAATCTTTCCATCTCTCCATTTATTTTCCTTTCTGTCCTTCCCTCATCTGATGTTTTTTTTTAATCCCACCCAGTCAGTGAATTCAAATGAATATATTCTTTAAAGGAGGCTTTAGGAAAGGTAGAGGGTGTGTAGACCAAGTGTTTACAGTGAAACATATAGGTGAACAGTACAGTGGACCCCCGAGTTTCGTAAACCCCGGAAATCATACAATTATGTAAGTATAATATTGTAAGTGCTTGTGGAAGTGTATTTTTGGGGGTCTGAAATAGACTAACCTATGTGACATTTTTCCTTAAGGAAGTAAATTTGTTCGGTAATGGCGCTTGAGTAGACTTCAGGAGGGAAGTTTTTACGAAACTCGGGGGTCCACTGTATTTAGATGAGGGTAAAGAGTTTTTTGTGGCATTTATGGATTTGGAAAAGGCGTATGACAGGGTAGATCGGGAGGCAATGTGGCAGATGTTGCAGGTGTATGGAATAGGAGGTAGGTTACTAAAAGAACATAAGAAAGAAGGAACACTGCAGCAGGCCTACTGGCCCATGTGAGGCAGGTCCAATTCTCCCACCGGCTTAAGCCAATGCCTTAACCTAGTCAGGAGAGAGGAGAGAGGGGAGATTATTTCCCAGTAAAAGTAGGTCTTAGACAAGGATGTGTGATGTCACCGTGGTTGTTCAATATATTTACAGATGGGGTTGTAAGAGAAGTGAATGCGTGGGTGTTGGCAAGAGGTGTGGGGTTAAAAGATAATGAATCTAACACAAAGTGGGAGTTGTCACAGTTGCTCTTTGCCGATGACACTGTGCTTTTGGGAGATTCTGAAGAGAAGTTGCAGAGGTTGGTAGATGAGTTTGGTAGGGTATGTAAAAGAAGAAAATTAAAAGTGAATATAGGAGAGTAAGGTGATGAGGATAAAAAAAAATAGGTGACGAAAGATTGGATATCAGATTGGAGGGAGAGAGTATGGAGGAAGTGAATGTATTCAGATATTTAGGATTGGATTGGAGGGAGAGAGTATGGAGGAAGTGAATGTATTAAATATAAGAGTGGATGTGTCAGCAGATGGGTCTATGAAGGATGAGGCAAATCATAGAATTGATGAGGGGAAAAGGGTGAGTGGTGCACTTAGGAGTCTGAGGAGACAAAGAACTTTGTCTGTGGAAGCAAAGAGGGGAATGTATGAGAGTATAGTTATATCAATGCTCTTATATGGGTGTGAAGCATGGGTGGTGAATGTTACAAAAAGGAGAAGGCTGGAGCCAGTGGAGATGTCATGTCTGAGGGCAATGTGTTGTGTGAATTCGTAGTTTGGAAATTAGGAGGAGGTGCGGGATTACCTAAACTATTATCCAGAGGGCTGAGGAGGGGTTGTTGAGGTGGTTTGGACATGTAGAGAGGATGAAACGAAATAGAATGACTTTGAGAGTGTATAAATCTGTAGTGGAGGGAAGGCGGGGTAGGGGTCAGCCTAGGAAAGGTTGGAGGGAGCGGGTAAAGGAGGTTTTGTGTGCGAGGGGCTTGGACTTCCAGCAAGCATGCGTGAGCGTATTTGATAGAAGTGAATGGAGACAAATGGTTTTTAGGACTTGACGTGCTGTTGGAGTGTGAGCAAGGTAACATTTATGAAGGGATTCAGGGAAACCGGCAGGCCAGACTTGAGTCCTGGAGATGGGAAGTACAGTGTCTGTACTCTGAAGGAGGGGTGTTAATGTTGCAGTTTTATAACTGTAGTGTAAGTGCACCTCTGGCAAGACAGTAATGGAATGAATGATGATGAAAGTTTTTTCTTTTTCGGGCCACCCTGCCTTGGTGGGAAATGGCCGGTGTAGTAAAAAAAAAAAATCATACCAAAAAGATTTTTTTTTTTTTTTTACACTTCTTGAACCTGCACAGTCATTTTCTAGATATTGACCCTTGGCAGAAGTGCCAGAAAATGTGTTCCTTGATGTACCACTTACATTGCCAGTAGACAGGGCCCCATTCCACTACAGACCCTCTACTCTGTCTGGGTACATGAATTTGTCATGCTTTTTGTTAACTTTGCCTTGTTGTGGCACTTTTTTCTTTGTTTTTTTAATGAAGGTTTATGGCCACCTGGCAATGTCATATCTTGCCCCAATCCCATTCTTTTGGCTTCCAGAATCTGCTATTGCTTTCTCAAAAAAAAAAAATTTAATGGACAGATACTTTTGTGTTCAGTCAATGATAACCTTTCCCTTGTGTTTACTAAAGACAAAGGAGCGCCTTGAGGGTGTTATTTCTTAGCGTTACTATGTTTCAATCACTATCAACATACTCGTTTTTCTTTTATCAGAATATTGTACAATCTTTAATTTATTTGTTCTTTTTTTGGTCCTCTTTAGTTACATAGTTTTTATGTAAATTGCACTGAACACCTGAGTATCAGAGAGGTGTTTATTCCTTATGTGCTCCCTGTGGGTTCTTTTACATCCTTCTAAGAATAACTAAGTCTGAATTAGAATTACAATTTTAAGGTCATGAATATATGAAATGAATGAACAAGAGAATGTATGAAGGGCTTATTTTTATTTTAGGGATTTGAACAGGGGTGGTATTGTTATTATAGCCATGTCTATTTTAAATTTAATGTAACTGTCATATTTAAATATTTAAATTAAAATAAAAATGCATTTCTAGTATAGTATATTGTTTGCTTTATTATTATTAATAATTCAATCATTTATATATTTTTTACTTTAAAGGCAAGGGTCCCTACTTGTATCGTCATGAGTTGATTGGACTCCACAACCGGCATTTGCACAAATTTTCTTTACCAATGAATAAAATACCAGAAAAATTTTTACCAAGGAAATATACCATCACCACCAAGGTAAATTATAAAACAATTACTGGTATTGCATGCTAGAGTTGAAAAACCCAGCTTAGTCAGTACTGATGGTAAAATTCATAAGTGTTAGTCTATGTTATCTGGTATAGTACATCACTGGTAATGTGAAAGTTTTGGAAACTTCTGAGTCTTTCAATTTAACCCGTTAACTGTCTAAACGTAGATCTACGTTCTCTCGCCTAGCACTCCGAATATTTTGAAAAAAAAAAATTAAATTGAAGAGGGCAATTTTCTGTGTGTAATAAGACAAAAAAAAAATTATTTTTAGGGTCTGTACTAACCAAGATATAAGACCACGAAGTTGGTGCTTGATGCTCACCTGACAGCAACAGAGAGTCCTGCCACTAGCAGAAATGTTGCCAATATACCTTTTTTCCTTTTTTTTTTTTTATTTATATAATTTTTATGTTCTGATAATTACAATTTGCAGTAGTTCTTGTGATTTCATAGCCAATGTTTGTTCTGACACTAATATTAGGTACTGAAATAATACTCAAATAGTCACAAACACATTGACAGGTGAACATTTTCACCTGCCTTGGTCATTTACTATTGTCTAGAAATATATACAAAGTATTTATAGGTCCCAACAATGTTTTAGACACACTGGAATATATATGAAACTCCTTGGAGCACGGTGTAAGGCGAGTGTCACTTCACTGCTGACAGTGCAGAATTGGAGTGACACTTCATGATTGTGCACTGCCTTGGGTTTGTTTATTTTCACTGTTACATATAAACATGTCTATCTGTTTGTCTATTTGTCTGTCTGTCTATTTGTCTGTCTGTCTATTTGTCTGTCTGTCTATTTGTCTGTCTGTCTATTTGTGTCTGTCTATTTGTCTGTTTTTCTGTCTGTCTATCTCTGTTTCTGCTTATCTGTCTTCCTGTCTCTCTCTGTCTGCTTGTCTCTCCTTCTGTCTCAGAGAGCCGCTCATGAACAGGTATTACACACGATGCAGAGTCGTCATGTCTGATTCCTGAAAGAGTGAAAATGTGTATTATTTGCCAGTCAAGCTTGTTATGCCTTATATCTACAAGTACAGTATAGCACTTTGTCTGGATATTTGGGGTTATCCTAGGTAATTTACACTATGTATAATAACATTTTATGTGTACCTGTGAGATAGAGACAGAAACAGAAATAGACAGAGAAAGATAGAGATAGACAAAGATACAGAGACAGGCAGAGATAGATACAGACAGGCAGAGATAGATACAGACAGACGGAGATAGAGACAGCCAAAGTCAATCAGCCATCCACCCAGCCTATCTGTTTGTGTATCTGTCTATCTATTTGTCTGTCTGTTTGTCTATCTGTCTGCTTGTCTCTCTCTCAGAGCCAAGAAGTATTACACATGATGCAGAGGATACAGAGTCGTCATGTCTGATTCCTGAACAAGTGAAAATGCATATTACTTACCAGTCATGCTTATTATGCATTATATCTACAAGCACAGTATAGCACTTTGTCTGGATTTTTTGGGTTATCCTAGGTAATTTACACTATGTATAATAACTATTTATGTGTATCTGTGAGATAGAGACAGAGATAGACAGAAATACAGAGACAGGCAGAGATACATACAGACGGAGATAGAGACAATCAAAGTCAATCAGCCACCCACACGGCCTGCCACCCACCTGACCTGCCAGCCACCCAGCCTGCCAAAGATGTATTACATATGTTCCAGAATTGTTTCTCTTTACTTAGGGTATAGGTTATAGGACATTGGCAGGATGACACTACCAGTGGAACCAAAATTAAAAGGATGTTGCACATGGGTTATTATCGAGGTTTTTTATATTTCCTTGACCACTTGTGGCCACATCCACCTCAAAGCCACTAAACTCGGGGTCAACATCACTTTCCTCTTAAAAGGGGAGTGTTAATACGACATGACATCAGTGAATCCCTGTTGTTTGTCGCTCTGTTTGCTCTAGCTGGCTCTCAATTGAACTGGTGCTCCCACAAGGTACTAAGTGGTCCCAGATTTTTTTAATACTGTGCACAACAAGTGCTAAGACCCATTATATGCTGACCATGCATCTCTGGCCAATTGTGACAATTTTGGAGGCAGGAAAAATAAAACGTAGATCTACGTTTGGACAGTTAAGGGGTTAAGCTCATAACTCAGTGGTAGCACATTCAACTCCCAACCAAAGGACCCAGGTTCAATAATGGTGAGTAGATGTTTGGAAAGTCTCCTTACACCTGTTACCCCTGTCCATCTAGAAGTATGTAGATATATATTGACCTGTAGAGTTTGAGAATGTATAACCCTATTTGCTGTCTATAGATGAGAAGTGAAAATTGCTTTATAATAACTTCATTGAATTAGTAACAAGAACTTTGGAAAATATATAAAAATCAAGGACAAAAAATTTTGGAGCAGTGTGCTCAACTTTTTTAATACACAACTCATATATAGTACTAAAAAAAATACCTTCAGATATACTGATTGTGATATCAGTTAAAATCAATGAGAAGATCTATGTCATAGAAAATAAGGACTTTTTTTTTTTCCTGTCTCTGAGGAAAATAAAATTCATGGTCCATTAAGTCATCTTGTATATTAGCTTTTATAAAACAGTAGGTTGGTAGACAGCAACCACCCAGGGAGGTACTACCATCCTGCCAGGTGATTGTGAAACAGAAACCTGAAACTGTTTTACATGATGGTAGGATTGCTGGTGTCTTTTTCTGTCTCATAAACACGCTAGATAACAGGTATATCTAGCTACTTCTACTTACACTTTAGGTCACACTACACAGGCATGCACATGCATATATATATATATATATATATATATATATATATATATATATATATATATGTAGGTAGTAGGTTGGTAGACAGCAACCACTCAGGGAGGTACTACCATCCTGCCAGGTGACTGTGAAACAGAAACCTGAAACTTTTTACATGATGGTAGGATTGCTGGTGTCTTTTTCTGTCTCATAAACATGCAAGATTTCAGGTACGTCTTGCTACTTCTACTTACACTTAGGTCACACTACGCAAACATGTACACGTTTGTGTATACACACTCATCTGAGTTTTCTTTGATTTTATCTTAATAGTTCTTGTTCTTATTGCTTTTCCCTTTCATATCCATGGGGAAGTGGAATAAGAATCTTTCCTCCGTAAGCCATGCGTGTTGTAAAGTCAACTAAAATGCCGGGAACAATGGGCTAGTAACCCCTTTTCCTGTATAGCTTACTAAAAAGAAGAAGAAAACCGTCAAAGTGGGATGTTTGAATGTGCGTGGATGTTGTGCGAATGATAAGAAAGAGATGATTGTAGATGTTATGAATGAAAAGAAGCTGGATGTCCTGGCTTTAAGTGAGACAAAGCTGAAGGGGGTAGGAGAGTTTCAGTGGGGAGAAATAAATGGGATTAGATCAGGGGTTTCAAATAGAGTTAGAGCTAAAGAAGGAGTGGCAATAATGTTGAATAATCAGTTATGGCAGGTAAAGAAGGAATATAAATGTATAAATTCAAAGATTATGTGGAGTAAAATAAAGGTTGGATGTGAAAAGTGGGTTTTAGTAAGTGTTTATGCACCTGGAGAAGAGAGAAGTGTAGAGGAGAGAGAGAGATTTTGGGAAATGTTGAGTGAGTGTGTGGGGAGTTTTGAACCAAGTGAGAGAGTAATTGTGGTTGGGGATCTTAATGCTAAAGTGGGTAAAAATGGTGTGGATGGAGTAGTAGGTAAATTTGGGGTGCCAGGGGTAAATGTAAATGGGGAGCCATTAATTGATCTATGTGTAGAAAGAGGTTTGGTAATAAGTAATACATATTTTATGAAAAAGAGGATAAATAAATATACAAGGTATGATATAGCACGTAAGGAAAGTAGTTTGTTGGATTATGTATTGGTGGATAAAAGGTTGATGAGTAGGCTTCAGGATGTACATGTTTATAGAGGGCAACGGATATATCAGATCATTATTTGTTGTAGCTACAGTTAGAGTAAAAGGTAGATGGGACAAAAGAAAATGGCAACAGCAAGTAAGAGAGAGGTAAAAGTGTATAAACTAAGGGAGGAGGAAGTTAGGGTGAGATATAAGCAACTATTGGCAGAAAGGTGGGCTAGTGCACCTGCTTAAGAAGGTCTGTGAATTTCCCTGCTGCATATGGGCGAGCTGCTTTAGGAATGTGGGAGAGGGTACTGCTAGCAGTGGATTTGAATGCCAGAAGAAGGTTTTCGCAAGAGAGGAGGTTGCCATTGGGATTGACATCTGCCTGTGGAGGCTGTGGGTTGCTCTCTGCTGGGGGCCTATGTGATCCTGCACACCCATTGTGTGCACGAATAAGGCCATCTCTGTTGCGTGCTCGAAACTCTCCACACACCTGACATGTGCCTCTTCTTTCATTGTTGGGTGCAGTGTTTCCCTGGCTTTGTGGCTGGCTGGCTGCATCATCTGCCATACCTCAAACTGTGTGGTAAGCCCGGGGGGCCGTAAGGAAAATGGCACATGACACATACCGAATGTGGTTCATGGTGGTGGTGGGTTGAGCAGAGGGTCTCCCGTCCTTGAGGTGGGCAGTGGGGGGCGAGGGAGGAATGGGGGATGTGTGATAAGGTAGGCCGGCCGGACGCGTCACTATAACAACACTATATGACCGACACACCGCTATATACCACACATGCTATGCGCATACCGTGCGCATGCTAAACACATGCTATGCAATATACACTATATACACTATCACACTATACACACTATACACGCGGTGAACAAACACTCCATTATCATAGCATGAGCACAGCGCGCCTGTTTGGGGAAGGGAAGGGGAAATAGTTTTACCCCTCACCCTCTGCCTCCTTCTCCCCCATTAGGCCTTCCCTCACCCACCCATACGTGACAGTTATGTTCCCTCACTGACTTCACATGCACAACACTTTTCTTGGTTCTAAAGTGGAGAGGAGATGTAGAGTCTTGTAGCACTTTCCAACACGAGCTGCAGATATTCACACACCAGCCTGTTGATGATAATCCTGGTAGCAGTTCTTGATTGGACGATATTGTGCCAAAACCCCAGAGCAGGATGCCCACAGCCTCTCTCTGGCAGAGGTGCCAGATATATATATATATATATATATATATATATATATATATATATATATATATATATATATATATATATAGATACAGTGGTACCTCGATTACGATGGTCCCCAAAATCGCCCTTTTATGTAAGTTTATTTTTTAAATGCTTTTGTAAGTATATTTTAGGGGGTGTAAAAGGACTAGTCTATTTTACATTATTTCTTAAGGGGATAAATTCGTTTGGTAATGGCACTTGAACAGCATTCTCGAACGAAAAATATCGTAACTCGAGGTACCACTGTATATATACAGTGGTACCCGACTTACGATATTTTCATTCCATAATGCTGTTCAAGTGCCATTACCAACAATTTTCTCCATAAGAAATGATGTAAAATAGACTAGTCCTTTAGACCCCAAATTACACTTACAAAAGCATTTAAAAATAAACTTACATAAAGAGGTGAGTTTGGGGACCATCAGGTCGAGTACCACTGTATATATATATATATATACATCTAGGTTTTCTTCTTTTTCTTAATAGCTCTTGTTCTTTTTATTTTCTCTATTGTCCATGGGGAAGTGGAAAGAATCTTTCCTCCGTAAGCCATGCGTGTCGTATAGGCGACTAAAATGCCGGAGCAATGGGCTAGTAACCCCTTCTCCTGTACACATTTACTAAAAAAGAAGAAGAGAAACTTTATAAAACTGGGTTGTTTGAATGTGTGTGGATGTAGTGCGGATGATAAGAAAGAGATGATTGCTGATGTTATGAATGAAAAGAAGTTGGATGTCCTGGCCTAAGCGAAACAAAGCTGAAGGGGGTAGGCGAATTTCAGTGGGGAGAAATAAATGGGATTAAGTCAGGAGTATCTGAGAGAGTTAGAGCTAAGGAAGGGGTAGCAATAATGTTGAAGGATCAGTTATGTAAATTCAAGGATTATGTGGATTAAAATAAGGGTCGGATGCGAAAAGTGGGTCATAATAAGCGTGTATGCACCTGGAGAAGAGAGAGTGTAGAGAGAGAGAGATTTTGGGAGATGTTAAGCGAATGTATAGGAACTTTTGAACCAAGTGAGAGAGTAATTGTGGTAGGGGACCTAAATGCTAAAGTAGGAGAAACATGTAGAGAGGGTGTGGTAAGTAAGTTTGGGGTGCCAGGTGTAAATGATAATGGGAGCCCTTTGACTGAACTTTGTATAGAAAGGGGTTTAGTTATAGGTAATACATATTTTAAGAAGAGGATAAATAAGTATACAAGATATGATGTAGGGCGTAATGACAGTAGTTTGTTGGACTACATATTGGTAGATAAGACTGTTAAGTAGACTTCAGGATGTACATGTTTATAGAGGGGCCACAGATATATCAGATCACATTTTAGTTATAGCTACAGTGGGAGTAAAAGGTAGATGGGATACAAGGAAAATAGAAGCAGTAAGTAAGAGAGAGGTGAAGGTTTATAAACTAAAAGAGGAGGCAGTTAGGGTAAGATATAAACAACTATTGGAGGATAGATGGGCTAGTGAGAGTGTAGGCAATGGGGTCAAAGATGTATGGGGTAGATTTAAAAATGTAGTGTTAAAGTGTTCAGCAGAAGTTTGTGGTTACAGGCGAGTGGGTGCAGGAGGGAAGAAGAGCGATTGGTGGAATGATGATGTAAAGAGAGTAGTAAGGAAGAAAAGGTTAGCATATGAGAGCTTTTTACAAAGTAGAAGTGATGCAAGGAGGAAGAGTATATGGAGAGAAAAGAGAGGTTAAGAGAGTGGTGAAGCAATGTAAAAGAGAGCAAATGAGAGAGTGGGTGAGATGTTATCAACAAATTTTGTTGAAAATAAGAAAAAGTTTTGGAGTGATATTAATAAGTTGAGGAAGCCTAGGGAACAAATGGATTTGACAGTTAAAAATAGGAGAGGAGAGTTAGAGGTATCGGGAAGATGGAGGAATATTTTGAGGAGTTGTTAAATGTTGTTGAAGACAGGGAAGCTGTGATTTCGTGTATAGGGCAAGGAGGAATAACATCTTGTAGGAGTGTGGAAGAGCCAGTTGTGAGTGTGGGGAAGTTCGTGAGGCAGTGGGTAGAATGAAAGGGTAAGGCAGCTGGGATTGATGGGATAAAGATAGAAATGTTAAAAGCAGGTGGGGATATAGTTTTGAGTGGTTGGTGCTATTATTTAATAAATGTATGGAAGAGGGTAAGGTACCTAGGGATTGGCAGAGAGCGTGTATTGTTCCTTTGTATAAAGGCAAAGGGGACAAAAGAGAGTGCAAAAATTATAGGGGAATATGTCTGTTGAGTGTACCTGGTAAAGTGTATGGTAGAGTTATTATTGAAAGAATTAAGAGTAAGACATAAAGCAGGATAGCGGATGAACAAGGGGGCTTTAGGAAAGGTAGGGGGTGTGTAGACCAAGAGTTTACAGTGAAACATATAGGAGAACAGTAGTGAGGCTCAGGTTAGAGTGTGTAGGAGGGAGGGGGACAATTTCCCAGTAAAAGTGGGCCTTAGACAAGGATGTGTGATGTCACCGTGGTTGTTCAATATATTTATAGATGGGGTTGTAAGAGAAGTGAATGCGAGGGTCTTGGCAAGAGGTGTGGGGTTAAAAGATAAAGAATCAAATACAAAGTGAGAGTTGTCACAGTTGCTTTTTGCTGATGACACTGTGCTTTTGGGAGATTCTGAAGAGAAGTTGCAGAGGTTGGTGGATGAATTTGGTAGGGTGTGTAAAAGAAGAAAATTGAAGGTGAATATAGGAAAGAGTAAGGTGATGAGGATAACAAAAAGATTAGGTGACAAAAGATTGGATATCAGATTGGAGGGAGAGAGTATGGAGGAGGTGAATGTATTCAGATATTTGGGAGTGGACATGTCAACAGATGGGTCTATGAAGGATGAGGTGAATCATAGAATTGATGAGGGTAAAAGGGTGAGTGGAGCACTTCAGAATCTGTGGAGACAAAGAGCTTTGTCCATGGAAGTAAACAGGGGAATGTATGAGAGTATAGTTATACCAACACTCTTATATGGGTGTGAAGCATGGGTGATGAATGTTGCAACGAGAAGGCTGGAGGCAGTGGAGATGTCATGTCTGATGTCAATGTGTGGTGTGAATATAATGCAGAGAATTCGGAGTTTGGAAATTAGGAGGAGGTGCGAGATTACCAAAACTATTATCCAGAGAGCTGAGGAGGGGTTGTTGAGGTGGTTCGGACATTTAGAGAGAATGGAATGAGACAGAATGACTTCGAGAGTGTATAAATCTGTAGTGGAGGGAAGGCGGGGTAGGGGTCGGCCTAGGAAAGGCTGGAGGGAGGGGGTAAAGGAGGTTTTGTGTGCGAGGGGCTTGGACTTGCAGCGAGCATGTGTGAGCGTATTTAATAGGAGTGAATGGAGACAAATGGTTTTTAATACTTGACGTACTGTTGGAGTGTGAGCAAAGTAACATTTATGAAGGGATTCAGGGAAACCGGGAGGCCGGACTTGAGTCCTGGAGATGGGAAGTACAGTGTCTGCACTCTGAAGGAGGGGTGTTAATGTTGCAGTTTTATAACTGTGGTGTAAAGCACCCCTCTGGCAAGACAGTGATGGAGTGAATGATGATGAAAGTTTTTCTTTTTCGGGCCACCCTGCCTTGGTGGGAATTGGCCGATGTGTTAATAAAAAAAAAATATATATTTTATTTTATGTCAGGTTTTTTGCTCAAACATTAGGGTAGTTGATTATCAAAATGATTTTGTAATAAACATGTCTGAGATCAATGTGTGGTGTGAATATAATGGAGCGAATTTGTAGTGTGAAATAAGAAGGAGGTGCGGGATTACAAGACTATTATCCAGAGCGCTGAGGAGGGTTGTTAAGATGGTTTGGACATCAGAGAGGATGGAACAATAGAATGACTTTGAGAGTGTATAAATCTGTAGTGGAGGGAAGGCGGGTAGGGTCAGCCTAGGAAAGGCTGGGGGGAGGGTAAGGAGGTTTTGTGTGCGAGGGGCTTGGACTTGCAGCAAGCATTTGTGACGTATTTGATAGGAGTGAATGGAGACAAATGGTTTTTAATACTTTACGTGCTGTTGAGTGGAATCAAAGTAACATTTATAAAGGGGATTCAGGAAACCGGCAGGCTGGACTTGAGTCCGGGAGATGGAAGTACAGCCTGCACTCTGAAGGAGGTGTTAATGTTGCAGTTTTATAACTTAGTGTAAGCATGCCTCTGGCAAGACAGTGATGGAGTGAATGATGATGAATTTTTTCTTTTGGGCCGCCTGCCTTGGTGGAACTGGTCGGTGTTAATAAAAAAATGAGAAAATATTATTTAAAAAGCATTTTTTGTTTTTGCTCAATTAAACGTAGATGTTAACTAACTGATGTGGGTGGCATCCTTGAAAGGCAGTAAGGAAGGAGGTAGTAGTGTACCTTAGAAAGTGCTAGCTTTGATATGAGTTGAGTAGGAAGACAGCTCTTAGCCTCTAAATTCATTAGTGTAAAATATTGACAGATGTAAAAATATTGTAGATATAAGTAGCTGTATAAATAAATAGGTAGTAGGTTGGTAGACAGCAACCAACAGGAGGTACTACCATCCTGCCAGGTGACTGTGAAACAGAAACCTGAAACTGTTTTACATGATGGTAGGATTGCTGGTGTCTTTTTCTGTCTCATAAACATGCAAGATTTCAGGTACGTCTTGCTACTTCTACTTACACTTAGGTAAACACTACGCAAACATGTACACGTTTATGTATACACACTCATCTGAGTTTTCTTTGATTTTATCTTAATAGTTCTTGTTCTTATTGCTTTTCCCTTTCATATCCATGGGGAAGTGGAATAAGAATCTTCCTCCGTAAGCATGCGTGTTGTAAAAGTCAACTAAAATGCCGGAACAATGGGCTAGTAACCCCTTTTCCTGTATAGCTTACTAAAAAGAAGAAGAAGAAAACCGTCAAAGTGGGATGTTTGAATGTGCGTGGATGTTGTGCGAATGATAAGAAAGAGATGATTGTAGATGTTATGAATGAAAAGAAGCTGGATGTCCTGGCTTTAAGTGAGACAAAGCTGAAGGGGTAGGAGAGTTTCAGTGGGAGAAATAAATGGGATTAGATCAGGGTTTCAAATAGAGTTAGAGCTAAAGAAGGAGTGGCAATAATGTTGAATAATCAGTTATGGCAGGTAAAGAAGGAATATAAATGTATAAATTCAAGGATTATGTGGAGTAAAATAAAGGTTGGATGTGAAAAGTGGGTTATAGTAAGTGTTTATGCACCTGGAGAAGAGAGAAGTGTAGAGGAGAGAGAGAGATTTTGGGAAATGTTGAGTGAGTGTGTGGGGAGTTTTGAACCAAGTGAGAGAGTAATTGTGGTTGGGGATCTTATTGCTAAAGTGGGTAAAAATGTTGTGGATGGAGTAGTAGGTAAATTTGGGGTGCCAGGGGTAAATGTAAATGGGGAACCATTAATTGAGCTATGTGTAGAAAGAGGTTTGGTAATAAGTAATACATATTTTATGAAAAAGAGGATAAATAAATATACAAGGTATGATATAGCACGTAAGGAAAGTAGTTTGTTGGATTATGTATTGGTGGATAAAAGGTTGATGAGTAGGCTTCAGGATGTACATGTTTATAGAGGGGCAACGGATATATCAGATCATTATTTGGTTGTAGCTACAGTTAGAGTAAAAGGTAGATGGGACAAAAGAAAATGGCAACAGCAAGTAAGAGAGGTAAAAGTGTATAAACTAAGGGAGGAGGAAGTTAGGGTGAGATATAAGCAACTATTGGCAGAAAGGTGGGCTAGTGCAAGTAGGAGTAGTGGGGGTTGAAGAGAGTTGGGATAGTTTTAAAAATGCAGTATTAGAATGTGGGCAGAAGTTTGTGGCTATAGGAGTGTGGGTGCAGGAGGAAAGAGGATTGAGTGGTGGAATGAAGAAGTAAAGGGTGTGATAAAGAGAAAAAGGTAGCTTATGAGAGGTTTTTACAAAACAGAAGTGTTAATAGAAGAGCAGAGTATGTGGAGAGTAAAAGAAAGGTGAAGAGAGTGGTGAGAGAGTGCAAAAGAAGAGCGGATGAAAGAATGGGAGAGGCTCTGTCAAGAAATTTTGCTGAAAACAAGAAAAATTTTGGAGTGAGATAAACAAGGTAAGAAAGCCTAGGGAACGAATGGATTTGTCAGTTAAAAACAGAGTAGGGAGTTAGTAGATGGGGAGCTGGAGGTATTGGGTAGATGGCGGAATATTTTGAGGAACTTTTAAATGTCGATGAAAAAAGGGAGGCGGTAATTTCATGTACTGGCCAGGGAGGTACATCGTTTAGGAGTGAAGAAGAGCAGGATGTGAGTGTGGGGAGGTGCGTGAGGCATTACGTAGAATGAAAGGGGGTAAAGCAGCTGGAATTGACGGAATCATGACAGAAATGTTAAAAGCAGGGGGGGATATAGGGCTGGAGTGGTTGGTATTTTTGTTTAATAAATGTATGAAAGAGGGGAAGGTACCTAGGGATTGGCAGAGAGCATGTATAGTTCCTTTATATAAAGGGAAGGGGGATAAAAGAGAGTGTAAAAATTTTAGGGGAATAAGTTTACTGAGTATACCAGGTAAAGTGTATGGCAGGGTTATTATTGAAAGAATTAGAGGTAAGACAGAGAGTAGGATTGCAGATGAGCAAGGAGGCTTTAGAGTGGGTAGGGGATGTGTAGATCAAGTGTTTACAGTGAAGCATATATGTGAACAGTTTTTATTGCATTTATGGATTTAGAAAAGGCATATGATAGAGTGGATAGGGGAGCAATGTGGCAAATGTTGCAAGTGTATGGAATAGGTAGTAAGTTACTGAAGGCTGTAAAGAGTTTGTATGAGGATAGTGAGGCTCAGGTTAGGGTGTGTAGGAGAGAGGGAGATTACTTCCGGTAAAAGTAGGTCTTAGACAGGGATGTGTAATGTCACCATGGTTGTTTAATATATTTATAGATGGGGTTGTAAAGAAGTAAATGCTAGGGTGTTGGGGAGAGGGTGGGATTTAATTATGGAGAATTAAATGCAAATGGGAGTTGACACAGTTACTTTTTGCTGATGATACTGTGCTTATGGGAGATTCTAAAGAAAAGTTGCAAAGGTTAGTGGAAGAGTTTGGGAGAGTGTGTAAAGGTAGAAAGTTAAAAGTGAACATAGATAAGAGTAAGGTGATGAGGGTATCAAACGATTTAAATAAAGAAAAATTGGATATCACATTGGAGAGAGGGATTATGGAAGAAGTAAATGTTTCAGATATTTGGGAGTTGACGTGTCAGCGGATGGGTTTATGAAGGATGAGGTTAACCATAGAATTGATGAAGGAAAAAGGTGAGTGGTGCATTGAGGTATCTGTGGAGACAAAAACGTTATCCATGGAGGCAAAGAAGGGAATGTACGAAAGTATAGTGGTACCAACACTCTTATATGGGTGTGAAGCATGGGTTGCAAATGCTGCAGCGAGGAGGAGGCTGGAGGCAGTGGAGATGTCCTGTCTAAGGGCAATGTGTGGTGTAAATATTATGCAGAAAATTCGGAATGTGGAAATTAGGAGAAGGTGTGGAGTTACTAAAAGTATTTGTCAGAGGGCTGAAGAGGGGTTGTTGAGGTGGTTTGGTCATTTAGAGAGAATGGATCAAAGTAGAATGACTTGGAGAGCGTATAAATCTGTAGGGGAAGGAAGGCGGGGTAGGGTCGTCCTAGAAAAGGTTGGAGGGAAGGGGTAAAGGAGGTTTTGTGGGCGAGGGCTTGGACTTCCAGCAAGCATGTGTGAGCGTGTTAGATAGGAGTGAATGGAGACGAATGGTTTTGGGACATGACGATCTGTTGGAGTGTGAGGAGGGTAACATTTTGTGAAGGGATTCAGGGAAACCAGTTAATTGATTTAGTTGGACTTGAGTCCTGGAAATGGGAAGTACAATGCCTGCACTTTAAAGGAGGGGTCTGAGATAGTGACAGCTGGGAGGGACTTTTCTCAGCTGTCGTATCTGAGCTCCTCTGCAAAGACAGTGATTATGTATGAGTGTGGTGAAAGTGTTGAATGATGAAAGTATTTTCTTTTGGGGATTTTCTTTCTTTTTGGGTCACCCTGCCTCGGTGGGAGACGGCCGACTTGTTGAAAAAAAAAAAAAAAATAAGTAGCTGTATATAGGTGTACAATTCATAGAAAGTGAAAGAATATTTTTTTCAGGAAATGAGGATCTTCTCAAGGTATTATCAATATATGTATGTTGTTATAGATTTAGCGGACTTGAGTCCTGGAAATGGGAAGTACAATGCCTGCACTTTAAAGGAGGGGTCTGGGATATTGACAGTTTGGAGGGACTATTCTAAACTGTCGTATCTGGCGCTCTGCAAAGACAATGATTATGTATGAGTGAGGTGAAAGTGTTGAATGATGATGAAAGTATTTTCTTTTGGGTCACCCTGCCTCAGTGGGAGACGGCCAACTCATTGAAGAAAAAAATGTATGTGTGTGTGGGGGAGGGTTGCTGGTGTGTGTGTTGTGGGGGAGAGGGTTGTTGGTATGTGTGGGGGAGAGGTTGGTGTGTGTGTGTGTGTGTATGTATGTATGTATGTATGTATGTGTCAGGTTTGTTGGTGTAGGAGTGTGTGTTGCATGTACTCACCTAATTGTGGTTGCAGGGGTAAAGTCACAGCTCCAGGCCCCGCCTCTTCACTGGTCGCTACTAGGTCACTCACTCCCTGCTCCGTGAGCTTTATCATACCTCTTCTTAAAGCCATATATGGATCCTGTCTTCACCTCCTATTCCACTTTCTGACAATTCTGTGACTAAAGAAATACTTCTTAACATCTCTGTGACTCATCTCAATCTTCATTTCCAATTGTGACCCCTTGTCACTGTGTCCCATCTCTGAAACATCTTATTTCTGTCCACCTTGTCGATTCCTCTCAATATTTTATATGTTATTATGTCCCCCCTCAGGTCAATTTTCCTTAACCTCTCCTCTTAGGACATGCCCCTTAGCCCCAGGACTAGTCTCGTTGCAAACCTTTGCACTTTCTCAAATTTCCTGATGTGCTTGCCTAGGTGTGGGTTCAAAACTGAAGCTGCATATTCCAATATAGGCCTGATGTACACAGTGTACAGAGTTCTGAATGACTCTTTACTGAAGTGTGTGTGTTGCATGTGTGTGTGTGTGTTGCGTGTGTGTGTTGCGCGTGTGTGTGTGTTGTGTGTTGCGTGTGTGTGTGTGTTGCGTGTGCATGTGTTGCGTGTGTGTGTGTTGTGCATGTGTGTGTGTGTGTTACATATGTGTGTATGTTGCATGTGTGGTGTGTGTTGTGCATGTGTGTGCGCATGTGTGTGTGTTCGTGTGTGTGTGTGTGTAGCGGAGGTTTCTTGGTGTAGGAGGGTGTGTGTGAGAGTGTGTAGCAGAGGTTTGTTAGTGTAGGAGGGTATGTGTGTGTGTAGCGGAGGTTTCTTGGTGTAGGAGGGTGTGTGTAGCAGAGGTTTGTTAGTGTATTAGGGTGCGTGTGTAATAGAGTTTTGTGGGTGGGGTGGGATAAGAAGTGATTGGTGGAATGATGAGGCAATGAGGGTGATAAGGGAGAAAAAATGGGTGAGTCATTATCGACAAATTTTGCTGAGAGTAATAAGATGAGTTTTAGTAGCTTCTAATGTTGTTAGTGGTGTTAAAACATTAGTAGTGCATTAAATTATTATAGTATTACTAACATATGTCAAATGGAATTTGTTTTCAGGTTCCTGATACAAAAGGCACTCTTCGATGTTGTGTGGGACGCAACCCATACAATGGGTATAAGTACCTCTGTGGTGCCACCAACTCGTCTTTGTACCTGATGCAGTGGTATGATCCACTCAATAAGTTTATGCTGCTAAAGGTGAGTTCTATATTGAGTTTCAAGTGTTTGTACACATGTCAGGGATACAAAAAAGATGGTAAATTCTGGGTGTACTGTGAGTCAAGATCTAGTCAGATTTTTTTCAAATATCATATCCATTACTGTATATTATTTAATATCTCAGTTTTTATTTTTTTTTCCAGCAAAGTGAGTGTTACTTGCCTCATCCCCTTAGAGTTTTTGAGATGATAATCACACCTGACTTGGAGTACCCACTCATGTGTGTAGATGTAAACCGTAGCTATGGGGCAGATGATGTTCTTCGGCACAGCCTTATCAACCTCAACACTGGAACTACATGGACTCCAGATGATGATGATGATATGGATGGAATGGCAACTGTTGTGCCTAGACACAACCTTAATGTTAAAAACGTTACTCAAATTGAAAAGGATGCCATATTAGTCTGTTATGAAAGTAAGTGTATTACTCCTCTTTATTGCATTTGATGATTTTGAACAGGTTAGTAATTGGAAATCATTTTTCATCACTGGTTCAGGACACTATATATTTGGGTGGAATGCTCTTAGTCCTGGATTGATATGAGGGGTAATGTAATTAGCATCTAGTCATCTGGTCTCTTATTATCATATTAACCCTTTGACTGTTTCGGTCGTATATATACGTCTTACGAGCCACTGTTTCGGACGTATCTATACGCCTAAATTCTAGCGGCTTCAAATGAAGCGGGAGAAAGCTGGTAGGCCTACATGTGAGAGAAAGGGTCTGCGTGGGGGGGGTGTGCAGTATGAAAAAAATCGGGGACCCAGTGGTGCATTGTGGGAGTGCCATGTTTGTAGTCATTTTTCACCATGCCTCGCGGTAAGAAGTACCTCACTCCCCGGCGAATTGGAGGCCTTCTCTTCCCAAGTGATAGTTCAAACAGTGATGGAAGTGCCAGTGAATGTGAATTCCATGGTTTTCAGAAGGGTATTACCGAAAGCAGTGCCCAGGATAACATAATTAGTGATGAAAACCCAGATGACCCACAGCCTTCCACATCTGGTGCTGGGCCGTCTCATTCACGTTCACCTGTACCAGGACGAAAGAGGAAACTATTTCACCGTGTACATGACTCTGATGTGAGCAGTGTAAGTGATGATGACAGTGATTTCAAAGTTATTGAAAGCAGTTCTAGTGGTGACAGTGAGGGAGAGTATTCTCCAGTGAAGCGGCAGTATGTACGACGCAACATGCGTTCTGGTAGTGTGCCATATGCTATTCCAAGGAAAAGGAGTAAATCTCGGAGTACATCTCTTGGCCCTACACCATGAATTGATAGTGAAGATGATGATATTGTGACAATGGGGATGCGTAATGTGCGTGGGGTAGCAGGTGGTAGTAGTGGTGGTGGTGGTGGTGGCACGAGTCATGTGGCACCAGGAGCGGGCCACGCTGCTAACTCAGCACACCAACAACCACTCTCAACCACCCCCACACTCCCACAACCTGCACAACCACAACCTGCACAACCACAACCTGCACAACCACAACCTGCACAACCACAACCAGCACATCCACAACCACCTGTCAATATCCAGTACCCACCAGCAGACCGCATCTGGGATTGGCAGCAAGGTGACAATTTTGTTCCCAATCCCCATGACTTTGATGAAGCACAAAGTGGAATACGGCCATCGTGTACACTTGGGAACAATGCTACTGAACTAGAATGCTTTCAGTTATTCTTCAATGAACCCCTGATGGACATTATTGTCAGGGAAAGCGACACATACGATGAGCACACCATCAATATGCGCTTAGTGGACAAATGTGACATGCAGATTGGATTTGCTGATTGTGTCCGCAAGAGTTATAAGTGGTACATAAAACTCTTTTTCCATCTTCTTGACATTTCCATGCTGAATGCTTATAACATTTACAAGTTGAAGACCAACAACAAGCCCAAATATGGTGAATTTTGTTTGTCAGTCATCAGACAAATAATATTCAAGTACCAAGGAACAACACCTGCAATAGACCAGCGCCCACAAAATTATCAACACATGCCCTCTCGTATGAGGCCTGGTGATCACTATCCCATACTACTGCCTCCTACTACTCTCAAGAAAAATGCTCAGAAGAGGTGTTTTGTCTGTAAACATTCCACAAAACGCCCACCAAAACACAGAGACACTCGTTTTATGTGTGAGGAGTGTAAAGTACCACTGTGCATATACCCATGTTTCAAAGAGTTCCACAAGCTGCAGGAGTTCTTGGAAAGTGTTCAGTGAGTGTACATATGTATATATATTATAGAACAATAGTAATGAACATTTTTTTTTATTGTTTGTTTGTGTAAACAAGTTTTGTAAACAATATAAAGATACTAATGTTTATACTAGTATAGTGTTGCATACAACGAGTGTATATATAAACATTGCACCTTACCTTGGTCTAACAGACCACATAAGTTACGTAAAAAAAGAAAATAGTGAAAAAAACAAGAAATCTACGAACGGAAGTAAACAAATGTTTACCGAGTGAGCGGCAGTCGCCGCTGTTGACGTACGCAGATCATTTTCTGCCAACTTTACACCTCCATATCTCGGTAAGTATTGATGGCAAAAATCTGTTTTTAGGATAAAAACAATCAGAAAAATAATCTTAACATTTTGATAAGAAAAAATAATTTTTTTTTTTTTTTTCGAATATTTTGCGACAACAGAATGGCACTCAGGATTGAGGGTTGCGACAGTCAAAGGGTTAACACTCCAATATGATCATTGTTGTTGCAGTTATATCTTGGTGTGGAAGGACTTGTGAATTTCCTGAAAAAACAGGTGCTCAGAAATAACAAAATCCCAATTTATTATTGTTATTATTAGATGTATATTTTTCATATTTTTGGGTAATTGTCACTCATAAGGTGGAAGTATTGCTCTAGGCCTATTATATATGGTATCTCCTCTTGTAACTCATACCATTTTTATGACAGTATCTCTTCCACAGCTCTTTTTTTTTTATTTTTTACAGCTTTGAAGCATTGTTGTCCCTGTAGATGATGTTGGGAAATCTTCCTTATCAATTTCCTTGTATTGAAGAGTGACATTAACATGGCTGGAATAGTTCACAAATAGCCCCCATCTAGAAAACTTTTGACAATTTTTTTTTATTAACACATTGGCTGTTTCCCACCAAGGCAGGGCGACCCGAAAAAGAAGAAACACCTTCATCATCATTCACTCCATCACTCTTGCCAGAGGTGCACCTATACAGTGGACCCCCGGATTACGTCATTATTTCGTTCCAGAATGCTGTTCAAGTGCCATTAGCGAATGAATTTGTTCCCATAAGGAATAATGTAAATTAGATTAGTCCTTTTAGACCCCCAAAAATACACTTACAAAAGCACTTACAAAAATACACTTACATAATTGTTCGAGTTTGGAGCAGTACGTAATCCGGGGGTCCACTGTAATTATAAAATTGCAACTTATCAACACCCCTCCTTCAGAGTGCAGGCACTGTACTTACCACCTCTAGGACTCAAGTTCAGCCTGCCAGTTTCCCTGAATCCCTTCATAAATGTTATCCTGCTCACGCTCCAACAGCACGTCAAGTCATAAAAACCATTTGTCTCCAATCACTCCTATCTAACACGCTTATGCATATTTGCTGGAAGTCCAAGCCCCTCGCACTCAAAATCTCCTTTACCCTCTCCCTCCAACCTTTCCTAGGCTGGCCCCTATCCTGCCTTCCTTTCAGTACAGATTTATATGCTCTTCAAGACATTCTATTTTGTTCCATTCTCTCTAAAAGCCTGAACCACCTCAACAGCCCCTCCTCAGCCCTCTGGATAATATAATGGATTCACTGCATTATATCACACCACACATTGCCCTCAGGCACGACATCTTCACTGCCTCCAGCCTTCTCCTTGTTGTAACATTCACCACCCATGCTTTACACCCATATAAGAGTGTTGGTATAACTATACTCTCATACATTTCCCTCTTTGCTTCCATGGATAACGTTCTTTGTCTCCACAGACTCCTCAGTGCACCACTCACCTTTTTCCCTTCATTAGTTCTATGATTCACCTCATCTTTCATAGACCCACAGTACACTCCCAAATATCTGAATTCATTCACTTCCTCCATACTCCCTTCATACTCCAATCTATCATTACCAAAATTTTATGTTATGCTCATCACCTTACTCTTTCCTTTGTTCACTTTTAATTTCCTTCTTTTACATACCCTACCAAACTTGTTCACCAGCCTCTGCAATTTCTCTTCAGAATCTTCCAAAAGCACAGTGTCATTGGCAAAAGGCAACTGTGACAACTCCCACTTTGTGTTAGATTCTTTATCTTTTAATCCCATACCTCCTGCCAACACCCGAGCATTCACTTCTCTTACAACCCCATCTATAAATATATTGAACAACTATGGTAACATCAAACATCCCTGTCTAAGGCCTACTTTTACTGAGAAATAATCTCTCTTTCTCCTACATACTCTAACCTGAGCCTCACTATCCTCATAAAAACTTTTCACTGCTTTCAGTAACCCACCTTCTGTTCCATACATTTGCAACATCTGCCACATTGCCCCTCTATCCACCCTATCATATGCCTTTTCCAAATCCATAAATGCCACAAAAACCTCTTTAATCTTATCTAAATACTGTTCACCTATATGTTTCACTGTATACACTTGGTCTACACATCCTCTACTCTTCCTAAAGCCTCCTTGTTCATCTGCAATCCTGCTCTCCATCTTCCTCTTAATTCTTTCAATAATAACTCTACAATACGCTTTACCAGTTATACTCAACAGGTTTATTCCCCTATAATTTTTACACTCTCTTTTAACCCCTTTACCTTTATACAAAGGAATTATGCAGGCTCTCTGCCAATTCCTAGGTACCTTACCCTCTTCCATACATTTATTAAATAAAAGCACAAACCACTCTAAAACTATATCCCCACCTACTTTTAACATTTGTCTTTATCCCGTCAATCCCAGCTGCTTTACCCCTTTTATTCTAAACACCACCTCATGCACCTCCCCCACACTCACAACTGGCTTTTCCTCACTCCTACATGATGTTATACCTCCTTGCCCAATACATAAAAGCACAACTTCCCTATCTTCATCAGCTTCTAACAGTTCCTCAAAATATTCCCTCTATCTTTCCGATACCTCCAACTCTCCATCTAACAACTCTCCTCTACTATTTTTAACTGTCAAATTCATTTGTTCCCTAGGCTTTCTCAACTTATTAATCTCACTCCAAAACTTTTTCTTATTTTCAACAAAATTTGTTGATAACATCTCGCCCACTCTCTCATTTGCTCTCCTTTTACATAAATTCACAACTCTCTTATCCTCTCTTTTTCATCTCCAAGTACTCCTCCTTCCTTGTATCACTTCTATTTTGTAAAAACCTCTCATATTCTAACTTTTTCTCTCTTTACCTCATCATTCCGCCAATCGTTCTTCTTCCCTCCCACACCCACCCACTTTCCTGTAGCCACAAACTTCTGCAGAACACACTAACACTACATTCTTAAATCTACCCCATACCTCTTCAACCTCATTGCCTATACTCTCACTAGCCCATCTTTCTTCCAATAGCTGTTTATATCTCGTCCTAACCACCACCACCATCTTTAGTTTATAAACCTTCACTTCTTTCTCTCTTACTTGCTGATTCCTTTCTCCTTGTATCCCATATACCTTTTACTCTCACAGTAGCTACCACTGAAAAGTGATCTGAAATATCTGTGGCCCCTCTATAAACATGCACATCTTGAAGTCTACTCATCAGTCTTTTATCTACCAGTACATAGTCCAGCAAACTACTATCATTATGCCCTATATCATATCTTGTATACTTATTTTTTTTTCTTAAAATATGTATTACCTATAACCAAACCCCTTTCTATACAAAGTTCAATCAAAGGCCCCCTATTATCATTTACACATAGCACCCCAAACTTACCTACAACACCTCACACTTTAGCATTTAGGTCCCCTATCACAATTACTCTCACTTGATTCAAAGGTTCCCAAACACTCACTTAACATCTCCCAAAATCTCTCTCTCCTCTACACTCCTCTCTTCTCCAGTATTTCAGTTAATCCTGGACTCTTTGTACTCTATAATGGTCGAGTATGAGCTGATATGTCATTTAGTTTCTTAAGTATAAAATATTTGTGAATTCTTTTATAACCTTTTATTATTATCTTGTACAGTATGTGATTTTCACATCTCTTCCTTCTATGAGCCAGGGAAGGATATCTTAATGCCTTCAAGCTTTTGTTCATATTCTGTATCTTAGTTTTTGTATTTTGCCCACATGCTTTTAAGTGCAGATGCAAAGTCTGGTGGATGAATTTGGAAGGCATGTAAAAGAAGGAAATTAAAAGTGAGCAAAGGAAAGAGCAAGGTCATGAGAGTAACAAAAACTTTAGGCAATGAAAGATTAAATATCAAATTGGAAGGAGGGAGTGTAGAGGAAGTGATGTGCTCAGATATTTGGGAGTGGACAGGTCTGTGGAAAATGAGGTGAACCATAGAACTGATGAGGAGAAAAAGATGGGTGGTGTATTGAGGCATCTGTGGAGACAAAGAATATTATCCATGGAGGCAGAAGTGAGGAATGTATCAGAGTATAGTAGTACAAACACTTACATGCCTGTGAAGCATGGGTATTAAATGTTGCAGTGAGGAAGAGACTGGGCAGTGGTGATGTCATGTCTGAGGGAAATGTGTGGTGTGAATATTATGCAGAGAATTTGTAGTTGGAGATTAGAAGGAGGTGAAGAGTTATCCAGAGGATTGAGGAGGGGTTATTGAGGTAGTTTGGACATCTGGAGAGGATGGAGTAAAACAGGATGACTTGGTGGGTGTATAAATCTGTAGTGGAGGGAAGGAGGGGTAGGGGTCATCCTAGGAAAGGAGGTTTTGAAGGCGAGGGGCTTGGACATCCAACAGGCATGTGTGAGCATCTTAGATAGGATTGAATGAAGCCAAGTGGTTTTTATGACTTGATGTGCTGTTGGAGTTTGAACAAGGTGACATTTATGAAGGGATTCAGGATAACTGGTTAGCCAGACTTGAGTCCTGGAGGTGGGAAGTACAGTGCCTGCACTTTGAAGGAGGGGTAGAGATATTGCAGTTTGGAGGCACATCTGAGCTGTAATATAAGCATGCCTCTGACAAGGCAATGATGGAGTAAGTGATGGTGATAACATTTTTTTCTTTTTCATGTCACCCTACCTTGGTGGGAGACAGCCAATGTGCTAAAAAAAAAATTAAATTAAATAATTGAAAAACAGATTTGCCATTATATGTGCTGTAGATAAATGTCTGGGGTAACATATGTAAATCCTAAAAAAAATTTTTTATCATATTGCAGATGTGGTGAGAGTAGTCAACTTGCAAGGTAAAATTAAAGAAAGGAAAAAGCAAACCTCTGAACTTCAGTTTGATTTCAACATAGATTCAATAGGTACTATTTTCACATATAATAAAATTGTATTTGCATTATTCTTCATGTTAATGTTAAATACTGCAATACTGCAGTTATATGATATAAAAAATCTCCATTACTAGTATCCAGACATTAATGTCAAAATTTGTTCCCCTAGTGTGTTTAACAGATAGTGTTCTGGCCTTTCACGAGCATGGTATGCAAGGTCGAAGCTTCAAGAATGGTGAAATCACTCAAGAGATAATTGACAATTCACGGCTTTTCAGATTACTAGGCTCTGACAGGTAGGTTATTGTGTACAGTATTGTTTTTCAGCTATATACTGCATTATGCAGGTAGTTATAACTATAGTAAAGCTACACTTGCATCATCTATGGGAAGGACCCACAGCCTCTAAATCTTCCCTTATTTGGCTGTTTCTTGAACTTCTAGGTAACGTATTGAAGTATTGCGTCTTAGCAATGTTGCTATCAAGCTTTTAATTATTCACATACTGAACAGTGCATTGAAAGTGAATCTTAGCTGCTCTGATATCAGGCTACTGTGTGTCTCCACTGTACTGTACATTGAATATTTCCCTTTACTTTATCTTAAAAATATTCAAGAAGTACTGTAGTATTCCTAAACATTTGTCATTTTATTAACGACAAATTTGACAGAGATTCTCACAAGTCTTGGTATGTTTATTTCATTAAATTTAATAATTAATGTTTTAGTTGATTTTGGAAAAAGACTAGAATAGTTTTAATATTTGAATGTAAAATGATTGTTGTAAAGCTACACACATGTATTCACTGTTTGCCCATATTTCATCTCGGTATTTTACCTTCATTGTTGAACTGGTGCAGGCATTTCCGGGATCCATTTTATGCAGACACTCTTCCAAGGTACTTGGCATGGAGTGCAAATTATGCATAATCCCCTGTTTTTAGTTTGAAATTTATCACTGTAAATAGGGCTGTGACAAAAGGGTAGTGTGCATTTTTTAATGAGCCTCATCCCATATATAAATCAGGTTAATGAACACTGTGAGTGCTCTCTGAACCATAAAACTATTGCCAGGATCTGCCAGTCACACATGGAAATGACAAATAAAAAAACAGAGACATCTGTCAACTATCATAAGAGAAGAATGTAGACATCAGCAAAAGTTTCTGTAAATTTCCCTGTTTTCCATCATCAAGTATAATTTTAGATAAGACTAAAAATATAGTAATAGTTGCTGTAAGGACACAAGACAGCAAAAATAAAATAGGGAGTGTTGTCAGGAGTTAGCAAGCAAATAAACGTTGCAGTTGTCAGTATTACCACAAGTAAACTGCAGTATTACCCTCGTATAAAGATCATAACAAGTAATATTGTGCAGATATTTTGGATGCTTATTTGTTTCAAGGCTTTGACACCAGCAAAGGTTTCTTGGTCCAAGGAATCATAGCTCCTCTCCTTGTGGATCAGACTTGATTGGCTCCCATTTCTTATTCTCTACTCACTATGTGACCCCTATGGTTATTGCTCCCCCATAAATATACCATAATAATATTTCAGGTGTGTGTAAATTGTTTTGGGTGGTTGTGAAGTGTTATAATGTGTGTTGTGGTGAGAAAGGAGGGTTATGATTACTACTGTACCAGAGTTTAGTGTAGCTGACATAGTTTCTTTCTGACACTGGTTAACATTATATGATTACACAATACAATTAAAGTTGTAAAGATAATTCAGATGTGTGTTGGAATGTTAGAGTGAAATCTGCAGGTTCACATTTTCACTAGGGCCAGCAGCCTGAGTTTAAGTACTTTAAACATTCTTAAACATATTTTCATAGACTCTACAGTAATTTACAGAAATACAATGCTCCATTTAACTATTATGAAATAGACATAATACGTATAATATTGTGTATGTTTGTAGAACATAATTTTAAATAGCAATAAAAACATAGGATCTATTTTATAAAAGGTTTGTCATCTCGTACAACAATCTCTCTTGCCAGGCAAGACTTATCAATCAAGTCAAGTTCACACTCTGTGTGGCATTCTGTGCAGCAGCTGGGAGAGCAGTTTGATTTTGGCAACCTTTGTCTCTTGTTTTCCTTAAACAAGCAGTCTCTTCTGCTTCCTCGGACCTGGTAGTTCCTCACCAGGCCACAGGCTTCATTCTGCTTCCTCGGACCTGGGAGTTCCTCACCAGGCCACAGGCTTCCAGAAATGAGCTGGAATCCATCACAAAGTATAAGCTTTGTGGTTTCCACTCTACTTCTTGGTCACTGTGCCTTTCTCAAGCAGTGAGAGTGATAAATCAGTCCTCATCTTTATGCAGAAATGAGGTTCTCTCTTTACATTCAGTATCTCAGGAGGTTCTACAATAGTAATTATTACTGGAAAACTTTCAAGGCTTAGTGCCCATGAATTTCCCTTGTTTCACAGATACCCTTGTGACAGGTGCTTCATCCACAGGCTGAGGTACAGCCCTCAACTTTTCTAGTTAGTGTGGCATTTTGGTGACATTAATTTCCCTGCTAAGTGATTTATTAGGAATTCAAAGCAGTCCCATTTTTCATTAGTTCAGTGAAACCCTCTGTACTGAAATTTGAGCTTTACCCATATCTTTACAGTAAAATCCTATGAAATGCTGAAGTTTGTTAATATAAGAAGAAGAACAAGGGGGAGAGAGAGAAAGAGAGAGAGGGAGCGAGCGAGCGAGCTAGCTTATCTGGCTAATAGTGTTGACAAATACAGCAACTGGTAGCACACTCATCTCACATACTAAGTGTTAGTGGTTATATCCCCAGTATGGGTAGAAATGGACATATTTCCTTACACCTGCTGCCCCTGTTCACCTAGCAGTAAGTATGTACCTGGGTGTTAGTTGATTGTTGTGGGTCACATCTAGAGGGTGGTAGTATACCTTAAATTAACCCTTAAACGGTCCACACGTATATATACGTTAGTACTGCTACTGCTCCAAACGTATTTTTACGTTTTATTTTTCCTGCCTCCAAATTTGGCACGATTGGCCTGAGATGCCTGGTGAGCATAGAATGGGTCTTAACACTCGGTGTGCGCCGTATTAAAAAAATCTGGGACCACTTAGTACCTTGTGGGAGCACCAGGTAAATTGAGTGCCAGCTAGAGCAAACACTGCAGCAAATACCAAGGATTCACTGATGTCATGTCATATTAACACTCCCCTTTGAAGTGGAAAGTGATGTCGGCAGGCTGGCAGGCCAGCTGGCTGCCTGCCTGCCTTGCCACCTGGCTGGCAAGCAGCTGGTTGGCCACTTGGCTGGCCAGCAGCTGGCTGGTCAGCTGGGTACCTGATTGGCTGTCTAGCTCTGTCTGTATCTTTGTCTCTGTCTCTATCTCACAGGAACACATACATAAATACAATTATACATAGTGTAAATTACTTAGGATAGCTAAAAAAATAAAGACAAAGTGTTATACTGTGCTTGTGATCTGCGTAATACCAGTTGGTTCATGAGTACTCTCTGAGACAAACAGAAAGGAGACGACACACAGGCAGACAGAAAGACAGACACACAGACAGACAGACACACAGAAAGACAGACACAGACAGACAGACAGGTTTGCGTAACAAATAAAGGGAAGCAATGTAAACTCGTCAACTGTCATCACTGTAATTACTGGACTGATAAGAAGAGATAAGACTACGGCTCACCCTTTGTGAAATGACACCAGTCATCATTAGTGGAGATCAGATGAGATAAGGCAGCGATGTTTCAAGGGAACTTTTATTATTATTATTATTATTCACTTATTATTATTATTATTATTTTTATGCACTATCATTATTATTTCTTGTGTTTTATCCATGGGGAAGTGGAATAAGAATCTTTCCTCCGTAAGCCATGCGTGTTGTAAAAGTCAACTAAAATGCCAGGAACAATGGGCTAGTAACCCCTTTTCCTGTATAGCTTACTAAAAAGAAAAAGAAGAAAACCGTCAAAGTGGGATGTTTGAATGTGCGTGGATGTTGTGCGAATGATAAGAAAGATGATTGTAGATGTTATGAATGAAAAGAAGCTGGATGTCCTGGCTTTAAGTGAGACAAAGCTGAAGGGGGTAGGAGAGTTTCAGTGGGAGAAATAAATAGGATTAGGTCAGGGGTTTCAAATAGAGTTAGAGCTAAAGAAGGAGTGGCAATAATGTTGAATAATCAGTTATGGCAGGTAAAGAAGGAATATAAATGTATAAATTCAAAGATTATGTGGAGTAAAATAAAGGTTGGATGTGAAAAGTGGGTTTTAGTAAGTGTTTATGCACCTGGAGAAGAGAGAAGTGTAGAGGAGAGAGAGAGATTTTGGGAAATGTTGAGTGAGTGTGTGGGGAGTTTTGAACCAAGTGAGAGAGTAATTGTGGTTGGGGATCTTAATGCTAAAGTGGGTAAAAATGTTGTGGAGGGAGTAGTAGGTAAATTTGGGGGTGCCAGGAGTAAATGTAAATGGGGAACCATTAATTGAGCTATGTGTAGAAAGAGGTTTGGTAATAAGTAATACATATTTTATGAAAAAGAGGATAAATAAATATACAAGGTATGATATAGCACGTAAGGAAAGTAGTTTGTTAGATTATGTATTGGTGGATAAAAGGTTGATGGGTAGGTTTCAGGATGTACATGTTTATAGAGGGGCAACAGATATATCAGATCATTATTTGGTTGTAGCTACAGTTAGAGTAAAAGGTAGATGGGACAAAAGGAAAATGGCAACAGCAAGTAAGAGAGAGGTAAAAGTCTATAAACTAAGAGAGGAGGAAGTTAGGGTGAGATATAAGCAACTATTGGCAGAAAGGTGGGATAGTGCAAGTATGAGTATTGGGGGGGTTGAAGAGAGTTGGGATAGTTTTAAAAATGCAGTATTAGAATGTGGGACAGAAGTTTGTGGCTATATGAGGGTGGGTGCAAGAGGAAAGAGGAGTGAGTGGTGGAATGAAGAAGTAAAGGGTGTGATAAAAGAGAAAAAGGTAGCTTATGAGAGGTTTTTACAAAACAGAAGTGTTAATAGAAGAGCAGAGTATATGGAGAGTAAAAGAAAGGTGAAGAGAATGGTGAGAGAGTGCAAAAGAAGAGCAGATGAAAGAATGGGAGAGGCTCTGTCAAGAAATTTTGCTGAAAACAAGAAAAAATTTTGGAGTGAGATAAACAAGGTAAGAAAGCCTAGGGAACAAATGGATTTGTCAGTTAAAAACAGAGTAGGGAGTTAGTAGATGGGGAGCTGGAGGTATTGGGTAGATGGCGGAATATTTTGAGGAACTTTTAAATGTCGATGAAAAAGGTCGGCGGTAATTTCATGTACTGGCCAGGGAGGTACAACATCGTTTAGGAGTGAAGAAGAGCAGGATGTGAGTGTGGGGAGGTGCATGAGGCATTACGTAGAATGAAAGGGGTAAAGCAGCTGGAACCGACGGGATCATGACAGAAATGTTAAAAGCAGGGGGATATAGTGCTGGAGTGGTTGGTATTTTTGTTTAATAAATGTATGAAAGAGGGAAGGTACCTAGGGATTGGCAGAGAGCATGTATAGTTCCTTTATATAAAGGAAGGGGGATAAAAGAGAGTGTAAAAATTATAGGGGAATAAGTTTACTGAGTATACCAGGTAAAGTGTATGGCAGGGTTATTATTGAAAGAATTAGAGGTAAGACAGAGAGTAGGATTGCAGATGAGCAAGGAGGCTTTAGAGTGGGTAGGGGATGTGTAGATCAAGTGTTTACAGTGAAGCATATATGTGAACAGTATTTAGATAAAGGTAGAGAAGTTTTTATTGCATTTATGGATTTAGAAAAGGCATATGATAGTGGATAGGGGAGCAATGTGGCAAATGTTGCAAGTGTATGGAATAGGTAGTAAGTTACTGAAGGCTGTAAAGAGTTTTTATGAGGATAGTGAGGCTCAGGTTAGGGTGTGTAGGAGAGAGGAGATTACTTCCGGTAAAAGTAGGTCTTAGACAGGGATGTGTAATGTCACCATGGTTGTTTAATATATTTATAGATGGGGTTGTAAAAGAAGTAAATGCTAGGGTGTTAGGGAGAGGGGTGCGATTAAATTATGGAGAATTAAATGCAAAATGGGAGTTGACACAGTTACTTTTTGCTGATGATACTGTGCTTATGGGAGATTCTAAAGAAAAGTTGCAAAGGTTAGTGGACGAGTTTGGGAGAGAGTGTAAAGGTAGAAAGTTAAAAGTGAACATAGATAAGAGTAAGGTGATGAGGGTATCAAACGATTTAAATAAAGAAAAATTGGATATCACATTGGAGAGAGGGATTATGGAAGAAGTAAATGTTTTCAGATATTTGGGAGTTGACTTGTCAGCGGATGGGTTTATGAAGGATGAGGTTAACCATAGAATTGATGAAAGAAAAAAGGTGAGTGGTGCATTGAGGTATCTGTGGAGACAAAAAACGTTATCCATGGAGGCAAAGAAGGGAATGTACGAAAGTATAGTGGTACCAACACTCTTATATGGGTGTGAAGCATGGGTTGCAAATGTTGCAGCGACTAGGAGGCTGGAGGCAGTGGAGATGTCCTGTCTAAGGGCAATGTGTGGTGTAAATATTATGCAGAAAATTTGGAATGTGGAAATTAGGAGAAGGTGTGGAGTTAGTAAAAGTATTTGTCAGAGGGCTGAAGAGGGGTTGTTGAGGTGGTTTGGTCATTTAGAGAGAATGGATCAAAGTAGAATGACTTGGAGAGCGTATAAATCTGTAGGGGAAGGAAGGCGGGGTAGGGGTCGTCCTAGAAAAGGTTGGAGGGAAGGGGTAAAGGAGGTTTTGTGGGCGAGTGGCTTGGACTTCCAGCAAGCATGTGTGAGCGTGTTAGATAGGAGTGAATGGAGACAAATGGTTTTTGGGACATGACGATCTGTTGGAGTGTGAGCAGGGTAACATTTTGTGAAGGGATTCAGGGAAACCAGTTAATTGATTTAGTTGGACTTGAGTCCTGGAAATGAGAAGTACAATGCCTGCACTTTAAAGGAGGGGTCTGAGATAGTGACAGCTGGGAGGGACTATTCTCAGCTGTCGTATCTGAGCTCCTCTGCAAAGACATTGATTATGTATGAGTGTGGTGAAAGTGTTGAATGATGATGAAAGTATTTTCTTTTTGGGGATTTTCTTTCTTTTTGGGTCACCCTTCCTCGGTGGGAGACGGCCGACTTGTTGAAAAAAAAAATCATTATTATTATTATTTGAGTACAATTTCAGTACCTAATATTAGTGTCAGAACACAGATTGGCTATGAAATCACAAGAACTACGATAAATTGTGATTATGAGAACATAAAAATAATAAAAAAAAAAAGTGAAAAAAAATGGTATATCGGCAACGATTCTGCAAGCGGCAGGACTCCTGTTGCTGTTAGGTGAGCATCCAGTGCCAACTTCTCCGCCTCATATCTCGGTAACTACTGACCCAAATTCTTTTTTTTTATCCTATAACACTTAAAAAAATGTGCTCTTTATTTCTATATAAAAAAAAAAGATTTGGGGCACTGGGCGAGCTAACGTAAATATACGTGTGGACCGTTTAAGTGTTAAATAGGGCTAGGCTTTGAAATGAGCAGAGGTAGGGTAACAGCTCTTTGCCTATAAAATTGATGTATAAAAAATAGAGAAAAGGCAAACTTAAAAAAAAAAATGAATGCAGGAGACATACTAAGTTAAATGGGGTAGGTAGGGTGGGCTTCATACTGGTAATTTTGAGAAAGGTTGTTCCTAAGTGATTTGTCAGAATCCTGACACAAAAAAAGGACGTAAAAGAATTGATAAGGAAGCTTTCTTGACTCATAAAGTAAAAGAAGAGGCTATAGTTATAGACTAAGGAAGAAGAGGTGCCAAGAGTATGAGTATACCAGAAAGTTCATCACACAGTATTAGAATAATGAAACATGTTACTGGAGACGGTAGTAAGTGCTACAACTACTGGAAGTTATAAATTATACGATACAGTAGACTAAATACCAAAGACAGTACAGTAGCTCCAAATATGTAGTTACACACATATGTAAATACATACACAAAATGTACAAGAGGTCTCCAACTTACCAGTGCTCCAAGTTACAGTCTTCTGTATTTACATGTAGGGCACCTGGGAACCTATTATTTAAAACTGTCTTTATACAGTGCAAACATGTGTCGACCATAACCATCCTCTGCACTATTGTTTTCTTTAAACAACAGATTTATAAGTTGAAACATCAGAAATTTGGGGGCTTGCTGTATTTATATTGTGCCACATCATTGGGTGGAATTGTACAAGTACAGCTATGTTAACCCTTTCAGGGTCCAGACCCCTGATCTAAAAATTGCACTCAGTGTCCAAGAATTAAAAACAAAAAAAAATGCTTACGAAATGATAGAGAACATTTTTCTGAAGGTAATGAAACCAAATGTATATAATTTGATTGAAAACTTAATGGAATTACGCTCTCGCAGAGTTGGCAGTCTCAGTGATATTTAAGCATCGGTGATTTTGCCCACTTTGAGCTCTATTTTAGGCCAATTCCATTGTTGTAGTAAACCAAATGCTTAGCTATTTCGCTAGTATGCTTTCCATTATATCGATTGAGTCCAAGAAACAATCCATTTAACCATTTCAACTACCCAGTAAAGTGATCAGAAATTGGTGATTTGGCCAATTTCACACAAAATTCAAAAATTGCCAGTTTAAAAGTAGGGTCCAGGATAAACAGTGTAGATATTCCTGGTACTAAAACAACATTTCCTCTGTTCATTTGTTATGTCCCCCAGGCCTCTCCTATATTACATTTGCTTTCCATTTTGAATTTTTATTCACACAAAAAAATAGAAAATTTACTGTTATGCAGACCACTGCATTATTGTAATTGTATAAATAATGTCAGTGATTCATGAACATGTATTAGACTGACTGCTACTTTGAGCTCAATTTCAAGCTACTTCCAGTCCTGAAACCAATCAAATCATCTCTATTTCTGTAATGTATTTTCCATTCTATCAAATGATACCAAGAAATCGAAAATACAACCACAAAAACCATCCAAAAATACACCACAAAGTTGCTATTTTAAACCAAATACATGGTCTCCCCCCCCATCATGCAATGCGTGGGGTAGGATTTTTTTTTATATGGTGCACACTTACTGCATAGACCCATTCTCATATCTAGGCCCAAATTTACCACTCGCTGCTTATCTGAGTGAGCCGAGCTCATCACATAGTACTGCGGCACAGACCCTGAGCTCAAACTTGTAGTACTATGGCACAGACCTCGAAAGGGTTAATACTGATAAATTGTGGGAATAAGACATATGCACACTCAAAACATTTATTGAAGGAAACATTTCACTACTTGTGGCAAGACATCTCCTTCAGTAAATGTCCTGATTAGGTGGAATGTGGACTAGTGCTTGCCTATGTAACATAACCAAATTAATTATACAGTATCATAAAAAAATAGAATTAAGAGAGGGAAAATATTTACAGTACATTTATCAAATGTAGATTAAGCAGTTCTAAAATAGTGCATGTTCATATTCTACATTTATGTTAAATATACAGGTAAAGATTAACATCATACACAATAGTATATTGCCAGAAGTGTACACCATTTATAAAAATATTTTGAAACATTTTTTTTATCAAAATCACTGCCTAGCACTTGTTCCTCGTTCACACTTTACATTACTTCCCCTTTCCCCCCCCCTCTGCCCCCCCATCCCTATCTCTTGCTAGTCTCTTATAGTGAGGGTTTTCTTTTAACTTTGAACATTTTTCTATCTACAAGATTAATGCAATTCATTTTCTGGTTAGGCTATTGTTTATGCATGAAATTATCATCAAACAGTGAGTACAGCTGAACATCATCTTACGTTGATTTTATTCCCCATTTTTTAACTGAAAATATAAATAAAATGAAGTGTGAAAGTACTGGCCAATATATACTGCAATATAATGGCAGGAAATCTTGGATTTAAATCTAGTAGTGAACTTAAAGTTATTGTACCTGTTGTTGCTCTTTGAGATGGATGTGAGCTCATACTTTTACCACAGCCTTATGCATAACTGGTTTATTTGAAAAATAAACCTATGTACTTCATGAGCATTAATATGCACTTTGCTGGGCATGGTCATTAATACACTAGGATTTGTTTCAAAGTAGCTCATCCTTGAGGTTCTCTTGGATGAGAGCAAATGTGATGTCCTCTTAACATTCTTCAAAAGGGCCTGGCTTTATATGCTAACTTTCATATATTTTGCTAACTGCTATGCTGCTTTGCTAACAAACCTCCCATTGGCTGGCCTACCATGGAACATCACCGTCACAACTCAGCGTTGTCATAGTGTCGAGCAGAAACACAGAAGTACGGGATAGTGAACAAGGCGTCAACCTCTATGTTCTTGCAGGACATGAGAATAGTTACTGAGGCTTCCCAAGATCTGATACTAACGCTTCTGAGCACCTATCTGTAAGCCCCTTGTGCGAGATTTAACATTCGATAATCATGTCGGTATACAGCATTTTAATTATGACTTCCTTCACTGTTAGCATGTTTTTATTCATGTCCTACCTAAGTTTTTGGCATGGTGTACACTTTGTTATAAGATCATAAAACATAAGTACGACAGTTTAGAGATTTTCATTATGTTTCCTGATAAAGAATATCCATTGTTTTCAGTATTACTGTTATATCAGTGAAAAAAAAAGGGAGTGATGATAAATAAGTTAGTGTAGTTCCAAATTGTTTTTATTGAAAGTTGTTGAAAAGTGTTATATAAGTATAATTGTGGCCAGTAGATGTCCTGGCTGACCCTGCATGATGAACTGCTGTGGTAGTCTTGCATGACTTTTCAATCAAACACCTTCATACCACTTAGACATTTTCCTTCTAGTTTTTGTTAATATAATTGCAAGTCAGTGATGTTGTTTATGATTATTAATGATTTTATAATGATATTTTTAATCATGTTGAGTATATATGAGTGCAAAATCGATTAATGAAATTTGTAAAACTGATGAGAAAAAAGTATTAGAGTATATAATATATAGTCAGACTCTGAATTTCAGAAAGATTTTGTGAATATTCTGATTTAATACTTGTAATTCTACCAGTAAATTTAATTATTTAATTTTCAGTTTAGTGTAAAAATTTATTAATTTTTATATGAATCTACTTGACATATGAAATGGGATTCATCTTCATAGTGTTGTTGTTCATTACAGAATTATCACCTTGGAGAGCCGGCCATCATCAATGCTAGAGTGTGATAGTGGGACATTGACCGAGGCCAACCAGGGTGTCAACCTCTATATTCTGGCTGGTCATGAGTCTAGTATGTACTAGCCACCAGATATTATGAAGTGTTAAAGGACCTGTGTCGAGAAGAACACTGGAAATGGTATGAAGTGAGGTAATGTGGTTCTGATTGTGATAAGCATATTGTGCTGAAGTATCAAGTATACTATGTACTCTGCTGCTCTTTGAAGTGAGAAGCTGGCAAAGGCCATTTTTTTAAGATTTAATCTACATTAAAGTGGTCTACTTTAAAAATACAAGTGATTGTTTTTACAATTATATATCGTATAATCATGTGTGAAGACCCAAGTGCTGTATTTGCCTTAGATATTCCTCAAAGAGGTGGACGCAAGAACTTTACTGCATGGTAATAAGTATGATACATACTGGATTTACTTTTTTTATTGGGGGTTTATAAGCTACCAAAGAAATAAAATGATTTTATTGTAGATTAAAAATTGTAGTATGACCAAGATTACAAGAAAACATTGGATTAGTCAGTAGCTAGGTTATCATTCCCATGATTGACAAATGTTGTTATTTCTGAGTGGGAAGATGCAAAAGTTATACCTCGTGCCCTTGCAAATTTGAAACTGGCTCAACAGCAGTACAAAAAAATTTGCATATCATAATCTTGAGTTGCCATACTTAGTGGCACAGTTTGTGTGTACTGTACTGTTGAAACAAATTCAAGTGTGGTCATCTCCAGGTGAAGTTGATTTGCACCTTGTGGTGTTGAATCTCTCTCTAGATAAGATAATGCACTGATTTATGTGATTGTTATTTACATCTAATATAACACGCCAAGGCAGTAGTGGTGCAGTTTATCTTTTATCTCTACTGCAAAGTCCTTGATATGCATTGTATGTAATTGGAAATAAAAGGAAATAATTTGTTAAGATTGAGAAGCTTCATAATGCTTGCACACCTCCCTAAGATTATTACCCTTTAGGTATATCATTTATCATCCATTTAACAAAATACTAAACTAATGTTTAAGGTCTGAATTCAAGTCTTCTTAGTGGCTCAGGACAAAGTTTTATATATGAGAATGTATAAAGGAATTTTCAGTTTTCATAGGAGAACATCATCTAGGTGCATGCCAAATAAATGTACACTCGTCCCTCACTTTATGCGGGTTCGCAATCTGCAGTTTTGCTTATACGTGGCGACTTTTTTTATATGTACCAGGAATTTACCATGGGGTAAAAAAAATTCACTCTTTGTGATTGGAGAGGGCAGTTGGTGTGCATTTTTACTCTTGTGTGATTACTCCGATACAAAACCACTCAATATTTAACCAATGTTGCATTACCACACTAAACTGGTGTACTACGTTGAAAGCAGTGGTGAATGAGGGATGTTGTCATGTCATGTGCCTCATCCACTAAACATGTCCAGGACACATGAGTGAGGAAGGCAGTGAGTGACATGGCTACCAGTTCAGGACAGGCCACTCTCCTGGGGTCCCAGAACACACACCCTACTGACCTTCCTCTCAGCTGAAGCTATGGTCTTCCTCCATGACTTCCCAGGCTTCCCACCCACCACCATGCCTCACTAACAACTCTCTCTTTCTCCTTTCCCAATGAGCAAAGAGCTCATGTTTTAACACAGTGTAAATAATAAATATACAGTTCTTGACTAATCTTTTCCAGAAAAAAATGTGAGACCTTCATACATGTATGAAATGAGCATTTCATGAAGTATGAATATATTTGGTAATAAACTATTGATTAGTGAGAAAAAAAATATGCAGACTAGGCAAAGTCTGAGAACAGACCCTTGTCTATAACGTGTTATAATGGGTTTGTTTTGTGATTTTGCTTTGTGTCATCAGCCAGGAACGCATCTGCCACATAAAGCAAGGGACGGGTGTACCATAGGGAATCCTATATAGCTCAGTTTGAGAGTTCTCATGCTTTAAAATTGTCTGAAGAAATGACCATCAGTGAGTTGTCAAGAAATCTGAATGTTTCGTATACAGTAATTTCAGAAGAACATACCCTCCATTATAAGGTTTATCAAGGTTTAACTATTTTCTTAATAGGTGCACTAAGTACAGTACAGTATAATGCTCCATTACACTTAGGTTAAACTCTTAATCAGCCCAGCGCTGTGAGCTCAGTACTAAAATAATTTATAAGAATAATTCATACATTTAATTAGATACATTTCTTGTTTGTACCACGAAATATCATCCAAAATCTGGTGAAATTTAGTTATTTATTTACTGAAAAAATGCAATTTTATAATAGCATCTTGTTGCTGTAGGCTCACAATAATATCTCAGTTATGTAAGATCCAATAAAGCAAACCTGTCAATTTCTGCCCTAAAGTTATTGTATAAACATTTACTTAATGTATATTAAGAAGGTAAGACTGGGAAGTTGGAATTGTCATGTAAGCTATTATTTGATAAGTCGCATGTAATTGAGGTATGAATGTACAGTGTACAGGCCATATGGAAAGAGAGTTACTAGTATAGATACCACTATCATGTTTATAACATTTTTGTAAAATTCTTTTGAAAGTTATCAGAGAGCAGGTATTAAAGCTCTAAAAGCTATGCAGTGATGAGTCGTGATCAGTACAGTACTACTGTCTCTTCCAGAAAGTTGTGTTAATTTATTAAAGGGAACATGTATCATTTTCTCATTAAGATATTCTTTGTGTATAATTCTAATAATGGAAGAGGGATTCAGTTGCATGTGTTACTTAATCCTTTCACTGTCGACATCCCCAAATTGAAAGACCCTTCTGTGTTGCCAGTTAAATATAATTTTATCTTCTAAAATGGTAGAGAATCTTTTTCTACAGTAATGACACCAAAATTGCAAAATTTGATGTAATACTTACAGAATTATGCAGGGGCACAATTGAAGGTTGGTGAGCACTTTGCACAGTAGTGACGCTGCCCACCTTGAGGCTTGTCCTAGGTCAGCTCCAGTGCTCAAACCAACACAACTCCCAGCTATTTCACTAGTATGCCTTTTCCTATCCAGTGACAAAGTAATTACCCATTCAGCCATCAGAATTACACTATTAAATGCCCAGAATTTAATGATTTGGCCAATTTTGCACTATTTCAACAAATTCAATTTAAAAACAGGCTAAAACAAACATTGCAGGCATTCCAGCCACTGAAACAACTTTCCCTCAAATCATTAATCATATCATTGTCACAAAAATTTGAGATTTTCCCTATTTCTCGGCTAATGGACCATAACCAAGAATGCTCGTTCATGTTTAATCTGTCCCAATAATTGAAGCATAATAAAGCTCATTAAACAGACTGGGAAAGGAAGGGGGACCCTGCCCTTCTCAAGAAAATCAAGAAAAATCTATCATATCTGCCATTTTGAGGCCTTTTCAGGCTACTTCCTGTCTGAAACTAACCAAAATCTCTCTTTGCCTCTAACATTTTTCTGATCTATATATTGACACCAAGAAACCACTAATAAGACCATGAAAACCACTCAAAAAATGCTCCAAATTTGCTATTTTAACCCAATTGCAGGGTTGGAGGTTAGCAGTTCCTATTATACACTGCATGGAGCAGGATTTTTTTATATATACTGCACACACTTGCCACATAAACCCATTCTCTCAAGTCTAGGTCAAAATTTGCCACTTCAAGCAAATATAAAGAGACTATGAAGTAGTATACGTTGATCTATGTGAGCGACATAAATCCCACTGACATAGATCTATGTGACCGACAGTGAAAGGGTTAAGCAGAAGTTTGATTATATATATAGTACAGTACATACTAGTACACTATTGTGAATTTTTGAAGTTGGACTAATTTGTGCTCAGGGCTTTCCATATTTCAGAAAATTCTGATTACCATATTAGAAATTTAAAATCTATCTTTAGTTAGATTTTTTCTTAAAAATTAGAGATATTGGCAAAACTTTAAATTTAGAATATTTTCTTCAGAATTTTCTGAGAAAAAAATTTCTGAATTCAAAATTTGGCAAATCTTTAATTACCATAGTAAGATGTTTCTAATTGTCTGATTTTTTTACTCTTGTGAAATTTTCCAGTGTTGGAGATCATTCTGAACTAGAACTTTTATATTCATAATTAAGGAAATTCCAAATTTGAAAATTATACCCAAGTCTCATACATTTTGTTCATCAAACACTATGTTGTCCTTTCCTCCTTCCCCTCCATTGATATCTCAGCTGTCTTTAAAGGAGATGTGCACACAGAGCAGTAGTCTAGATGAAAAAACTTAACCTCTTTGAAAAATACCATCAGTGATATGATATCCTTGCTTTTGGAGGTTCTCACATTTTTATGGTTGAGGCTACATTTGATATGTTGTACTTTCTAAAGAGTATTGTACAGTGGTCCCCCGCCTAACGAACACCCCGGAAATCGTACAGTTATGTAAGTATAATATTGTAAGTGCTTGTGGACGTGTATTTTTGGGGGTCTGAAATAGACTAACCTACGTGACATTATTTCTTAAGTAAATTCGTTCGGTAATGGCACTTGAGCAGGCTTCTGGAATGAATTTTGCTCGTTAGGCGGGGGACCACTGTACTGTATATTGTTTTTTCTAGTACTTTTACCTATTCCCCCAATATATGAAAAATCTTACTGTACCTCTTATCCTGCATTTGTTGTAATTTTTTCTAAATTGAAACAGTTTGATTTAATCGCCTTCAAACATCATTTTGGTGCCTGTTGTTCAGCTGCACAGAAACTGATTTCTATTTCCAGTTTTTCCTAATTGTCCAGGAGTCATTATTTGACACAGAGTTGAGTTAGCATGTGAGTGTAAATGGCAGCTTGGCAGTGGATGACCAGAGTGCACGAGACTTGGGAATAAAGAGTAAAAATATATAAAGTTATTCTAAATAAAGGCATAATACCAGCAAGTTGTAAATCCACTTAATGCGGTGATGTCTTGGTTGATACAACCCACTCATGAGTGAAGTGTTACATCAATATAGACTTCACAACATTACAAGTCTAGTTACCAAAAGGTAAAGCTGTGTATGCTGGCTCCCTTCACTGCATTATATTTATATGTATGTAAACATACACAAAGAAAAAAACATGGATAGCACTAAGGTAGAATTTGCCCAGAAAAGCGATGTTACAGAACTTGCCATTTGAGATTAGTGGTTTGCAATTTTATTGCATCTAATGGTTTGAGCTTTGTATAAATTGGTGAGTGTCCCTGCATTTGTGCTTCTAACAATACAGTCAAAAAGCAGTATTCAGAGAATGTATTGGCACTTTCACAAAAGTTAAGATACTGTAGTTGTAATTATGCATATGCCATGTTTAATGTGCTGAAAAAAATTAACTCAGAAATTGGAAATTATCATGTATTGCAAGAGATCTGGTGATAGAATACATCAAGTAGTGTATTGTAGCACATTATTTTGTGCTTAACATGAGTATGTTAATCTGAGCATTTCAGTTTTATCATTGGTAAAATTTTACAAAAAAAAAAAAAACATTTGGTGGCTGATCTATTATTGTGAATTAAAGCCGGCAGTGTACAAAGTAACGAGCAGAAAAAGATTCTTGAAAATTATATTTTATGAATCTGTTCATTTATATAGGGTAATAGTACAGTATTGTGTCAATGGACAGATACCACTCTATTTATTTCATTATTAAAATGGTGTTTTTTCCTTCTTATTTTTTGTTGCTCTTCATTTTCAATAGATCTAAAAGATAAATCAGAAAATACTTTCTTTTAGTATTGAATAATTTTCAGAAATCACTTGACAACATGACTTGAAAATTAGTTTTAATATGCCTTGATATAGCCTTATTAGAATTGTCAGTTTTTGTCATCACTTTTCAAACAAAAATTACTGGTGCCTTTTAAAATTGTGAAACAACTTAACTTGGAACTGGGTGTAATTTGAGGTGAGCGTCAGCTCTGAGTCATGCCTTTCAGCTGACTGACACGATTGAGCTTAGTAATAAAAAAAAAAATTTTAACACGTCGGCCATTTCCCACCGAGGCAGGGTGACCCAAAAAGAAAGAAAGAAAAAACTTTCATTATCATTCAGCACTTTCACCATCACTCATACATAATCACTGTCTTTGCAAAGGCACTCAGATATGACAGTTTAGACCTCCTACCAAACTGCCAATATCCCAAACCCCTCCTTTAAAGTGCAGGCATTGTACTTCCCATTTTCAGGACTCCAGCCCGACTAACCGGTTTCCCTGAATCCTTTCACAAAGTATTACCCTGCTCACACTCCAACAACTCATCAGGTCTCAAAAACATTCGTCTCCATTCACTCCTATCTAACACGCTCACACATGCTTGCTGGAAGTCCAAGCCCCTCGCCCACAAAACCTCCTTTACCCCCTCCCTCCAACCTTTTTGGGACCGACCCCTACCCCACCTTCCTTTCCCTACAGATTTATACTCTCTCCAAGTCATTCTACTTTGTTCCATTCACTCTAAATACCCAAACCATGTCCTCGGTAAATATTAATTATTCTCCTTTGATTATTTTAAGAGTTTAAATTTATTGTCAATAATAGCGTGAACATAATGTCTATATCCCTCAGGTGCTTTTGTTAGATTAAATGGTAATCTGTTATGAAACTTTCCTCCTCTCACTTCTTAATATCAACTTCAGTGGGTATGTTCTACAAAAATAGAATTTTTAATATGCTAACCTGATAAGTTGATTTTTAAATTTACTTGATATTTGACATTTATGTGTTTGTGTATACTCACCTATATGTGGTTGCAGGGGCTGAGAGAAAGAGAGAGAGTGTGTGTGTGTGTGCATGTGTGCTGCAATGTCAACACATCTCTGGCAAAACAGTGATAGAGTGAGTGATGGTGAAAGTTTTTCTTTTTTGGGTCACCCTACCTTGGTGGAAGATAGCCAGTGTGTTAAAAAGAAAAAAAATCCAAGTAGTGACTACAGTAAACCATCTAAGACAACCAAACATGGATCTAGTGTATGAAGAATTATATGGTGAATTTTGCAAGGAAGGTAGCCAAGAGGCTTTCAGTGCTAAGATGGCAACTCATACTTGCTCAATAGAAGAAGCTGTAAAAGAAACTGTGTATACAAGGCACATATTTGCTCTCACCTTGTGTATGCACCAGCTAGAGAACCACACAAGCCATCTGATCTATTGCCATGACTTGGCCTGAATGGATTTGCCATTTCAGCAAAAACCTTAAATACCAGAGGGATGTTGGTTACCTATTATGTACAATGCCATTAATCTCAATGTCATTCTCCCACCTGGTCTGATTTCTATTGAATCACACATTGGGCAGCCATCAGCAAATTTAACTGTTCCTGTATTATTCTCAAAAACATTACTCCATCAAGGATAATTTTTCCTCAGATAATTTTTGGTATAAGCCCTATTATTATTTCCTGGCAAAATGACACTTTTTAGGAACCAACTGTGTGATTGCATTATTTTACAAAAGGCTTAATTTGCCTTCATTATTAGGATATTTTCGGTCATGAATTTCATAAATGATTGTATATTTTTATTAGCACCAAAAGCACAGACAGACTTTTCTCTACACTGATCAAAAGCTTCCTAATACCATGTAGGCACTGTACTTCCCACCTCCAGGACTCAAATCTGGTTAATTGGTTTTCCCTGAATCTCTTCATAAATGTTACCTTGCTCACTTCAACAGCATATAGTCATGAAAACCACATGCCTCCACTCACGCTTGTTGGATGTTGCGCACAAAACTTCTCCCCACCCCCCCTTCACGCACACACAAACCATCCTTTCCTAGATGATCCATACCACTCTTTTCCTCCACAGATTTATACACCCAAGGAGGTACTTCCATCCTGCTATATGAGTGTGGAATGGAACCATTTAATTGTTTTACATAATGGTATAATTACTGGTATCTATTTCTTTTTGTCTTATAAAAACACAAGATGACAGATACATCTTGCTCTTTCTACTTACACTTAGTTCATACTACACATGTACAGTGGTACCCTGAGTTTCGTACTTTATTCGTTCCAGAAGGCTGTTCGAGTGCCATTACCAAACGAATTTGTTCCCATAAGGAATAATGTAAATTAGATTAGTCCGTTTCAGACCCCCAAAAATACACTTACAAAAGCACTTACAATAATACACTTACATAATTGTTCGAGTTGGGAGCAGTACGAAACTCGGGGTACCACTGTATGTGTATATATGTACAACCATCTGAGTCATCTTCTATTTTCTTAATAGTTCTTGTCCTTATATTATTTCCTTTCATCTCCATGGGGAAGTGGAGACAAATCCTTCCTCCATAAGCCATGCATATCAGAAAAGACAACTAAATTGCAGAGCAAGGGGGCTAATAACCCCTTCTGTATAAATATGTACACAATTAAAAAAGAACATTTTAAAGCTTGGTGATAAAAGGTCTAATTATTTATTTTGATTTCTGTTCCAGTATCAGTGTCATGCTGTCTTAGAGACTGTCACTGTTTGTCTTCTTGTATTATCATAATCAAAACTAAGCGCCAAACCCACAAGGGTCATACAGCACTATAGGGTAGTGTGTGCTGTTTAATATACTTGATCTAAGACTAGCAAGGGTGGAGAGTATAACAGAAGTAGAGTTATTAAGAGTGGTGAGTATTGCTAAAGGAAGTATAATCAAAGGTTGTGTAATAAATATGTTGCTGTTGTCTTCTTGTAAAGAAAAAGTGGCAAATTAGTGATTAAGGTGCCTGAGTTGATTTATATGATGACTTTCTCATTGGACACGTTCCCTGTGAGGGATATCCTGAAATATGCCTCAGGGTATCCTTCATAGGGAAGGTATCCACCAAGATATTCCTTACAATTAAGTCTCTTAAGTGGACATTCTGTTGGGAGGAAATAAGCACACTGTTTTGTCAAACATTGACCTTGAAAGTGCTGTAGTTGCTCAGGAAGTGTAGAAAAAAGCCAGAAGTTCCTAGTGCTTGTAGTTTTCTAGTCATGGTACTGTATACACAAATAGCTTGCACTTAGGAAAAGGAAACTTATGAAGACATTTTGGGTTAACTTGGACCGTTTACATCCATGTTTTTTGATGCAACAAAACAATGATCTTGGAAAGGATAAATAGATCAGTTGCAAAACAATCCTTTCTGAAAACATGTTGATGATTACATTAGTAGTAAGTGAAAGAAAAAATGCTCTTATTTGTCCAAAGCTTATTCTCTCTAGAATTTAACAAGTGATTTATAATACAGTAATGGTGATGTGTTGATGTTAGCCATTGCTTGACTCTTTTTTTTTTTTTTTTTTTTTTTTTTTTTTTTTTAACCCCTGTGGTTTAGCGCTTCTATTTGATTATAATAATAATAATTGACTCTTTTTTAGTAAAATGGGACTACATTTACTGTCTTGCACAAAGATAGGCAGAGTTGGTAGGCATGTTGGATGTGATGCTAGCTGGCTAGCACATTCATACAGTAATCCAGGACTTGCCATGTCTTACTGTTTTTTCCAACACATTGACACTACTGTCCACAAAAATTGACTATCTGGGTCTGGGATTGCATATTTGCAAATAGGTCTGCTTTTTCTTGATCATTGATAATGACAGTTCTATATATTCTGTCAGTTTAGAGATGGAATTGTGTCATTAAGTGAATATCCATGTTTGTCCTTTACCAAAGACCACCAGATTATGGAGCCCAGTTTTCCTGATGCCCACTTTTTTTTTATATGGAGATGGCCAAGTGATATTACTATAAATTTAAAAAGAGAAACTCATGGGCCAAGCTATGAACTTTTTCCATTCACAAACAGGCTTGTCTCTCTCTATTCCTTTGTGTGGATACTGTAGATGAAAGGATCTTTTTATCTCTTAAAAACTATGTCAGCTACCTGACATTAGCGATAACCAAACTAGGGCGGATTTGAAGGCTTTCATATATACAGTGAACCCCCGGATTACGTCATTATTTCGTTCCAGAATGCTGTTCAAGTGCCGTTACCGAACGAATTTGTTCCCATAAGGAATAATGTAAATTAGATTAGTCCTTTTAGACCCCCAAAAATACACTTACATAATTGTTCGAGTTTGGAGCAGTACATAATCCGGTGGTACACTGTACTAGCAATGAGGGATGCATTTGTTGTATAGCCAGAGTGATTGTTAAATGGTTGATAACCTCACCTTACAGCAATGAATTTCATTCAGTGGTTACAGTCTCCAAACAAGTGGCTGACTAGTTCCCATTTGCAGCCAGGTTGTATGAGATTTTTTGTTTTGATGTTCAGTGCAGTAGAGATAGCCTTGTGATCAGATGAGCTGATATAACCCAGCACTTTGTAATTAGTTACACCCTCAGATAGAGGGTTCACTGCTGACTTGATGGCAGAGTCAAAGACAATGGTTTTCAGAACCCTTTAACATTCAGTCATCAAAATAATAAAGGGATTTGCCTTTCTAAGACCTTTTTATTCTTGTAACATTTGCTGTAACTTAGATATTTTTTTTTTTTTTTTTTAATGATTTTTTAAGAGTCCAAACAGTTACTGTTTCTACTTACAAGTGAGAGGAAACCACCCTCTCCCAAGTGTAAAACTATGCTTCACATCTCGCCTCCTCGCTCCCATCAGGAAAGTTTTGGGTCTGAGGAAGAGAAAGACTTTTAATATTGGCTAGAGGTACCATACTTTATATCATGTTCCATGATAGGGCTATAGGAATTATAAAAAAGTGAGTCTCTGTTAGGCTACAAGAATGACAGGGGATGTTAAAAACACACTTCCTCATTCATATACAGTGGAACCTCGACTTACTAGTGTCCCAACATATGAGTTTTTCGAGTTTTTTTTTGCTCTGAGTTATGAGCCAACATCCGAGATACGAGCGAGCTTCCCCCTCAACCCACAACCTGCACACATCGCTTGTTTATCTATGATTTCATGCTTTAATTCCATGGAAATCATCCTATTTTTCTTCTCAGCACTGTCCTTTGCACTTACTTTCTTAGGACCCATGGTTAGAAAAAAGAAATTTGGCCAAATAGCTGTAAATAATACAAGCAAAGCATCACAAAAATGCTTCCACGCTGCCAACTAGTGGCAGCGTTCTGAAGGTCCTCATTATTATTATTATTATTATTATTCTTTCTTCTTTCAACACGTCTGCCGTTTCCCACCGAAGCGGGGTGGCCCAAAATGAAAAACGAAAGTTTTCTCTTTTACATTTAGTAATATATACAGGAGAAGGGGTTATTATTATTACGTATTATTATTAATTTAGGGAACTGGAGTACAGTTCCAATTCCCTAGATCAAGAGCCCCTTGATGCTGGTGAGGGGCTCTTGATCTAGGGAATTGGATCTATGCTCCAGTTCTCTAAATTAATAATAATAATAATAATTATTATTATAATAATAACAACAAGAGAGCTTCAGTTCCTTAAATTAATAATAATATAGTAATAATAATAATAATATAATAGTAATAGTACGTAATAACAATAAGGAGGAACTTCAGAACGCTGCCACTAGTTGGCACAGTGCACTGTTTACCTCGCTGTGGAAGCATTTTTGTTGTTCTTTGCTTGCATTATTTACAGCTATTTGGCCAAATTTCTTTTTTCTAACCATGGGTCCTAAGAAAGTAAGTGCAAAAGACAGTGCTGAGAAGAAAAAAATGATGATGTCCATGGAATTAAAGCATGAGATCATAGATAAACAAGTGAGGTGGAGGTGTGCAGGTTGTGGGTTGAGGGACACTGCTCTGCCTATCTTCCACCCTCCACCCTCCATCTCTTCTCCCAGGTAAATATGTACGTACACTTTATAAAATCATTTTATTTCTTTACATTTTCTGTTATATTTTTATGCAATATTTCTTATTTATAAATACATTGTTTCAGTGTTTTCCTTATGAAACTAGTGATCTAGTGCAGTTAGCCTCACAAATACTCCATTTTCTTTTATAATATGAGCATGGGAAGATGTGGTCAGTGAGGGAGCGGCAATGGTCTCCACCACCACTCACCACATAATGACATATTTTATTCATTCTAGGGTATATATCATGTTTCTATGTTATTTGTATTGTTTATTATGTCATATTAGGTGAATTGTGATAGATAAATAAGCCATAGAGTTGATATTAATGTCATATTGAAGTATTTCGTCCTGCCTCCAGAGAGCAGGAATTCCATTGGAACAGATTAATGGCATTTCAGTTAATTTAAATGAGGAAAATTGATTTGATATATGAGCAAATTGAGTTACGAGCTAGGTCATGGAAAGGATTAAACTCGTAAGTCGAGGTTCCACTGTATCAGCAAAATGATTCTAGTCTCCATCACCAGCTTATTTGTCTGACAAAGTATTTTCACTGGTGATTGTCTTATAAATACACTAAACTGACATGATTTGCATTAATGAAAAGCCACTTAAGATTAAATAAACATAATCTTGTAATGTTAATTTGCCTGTGTAATTCTTTTAATTGGTCAGAGATCATTCATGCATACCCAGAGTGGCACTGTCCTTTATTTTATTTGCTAACATCATATCGAGCCATAATACTTTGCTTTTTGAGTACAGTACATAACTTTACATCTACTCAATCTCCATAGCTTCAGTAACAGCATAAAATTTGAACAAATATAGTACGTACGTACTCCCAAGTCACACTGTTGATTATAATTAAATAATTAGCATGGCAGTAGAGGAAGAATATGTAAAAACCTCCGGGACACCTATTGGTGCATGAATGACATGATATTTTCGAAGATTTATTTGCTTCAACAGCCATCTTCCAAGCAGGGTGAACCAAAGAAGAAAACACATTTGCCATCATTCATACAGTAACTGTTTTTCCATAGGTGTGCTGACATTACAATTCAGATTATCCTCCAACTGCAACATCCCCACTCCAGAGTGAAGGCACTGCCCTTCCCACCTCCAGAACTCAATCTGGCTAACCATTTTCCATGAATCCTTTCATAAAAAGTTACCTTAAACTCCAACAGCACATTAATTAAAACCCATTTGTCTCCATTCAGTCCTATTTAACACACTCACACAAGCCTGCTGGATGCTCAAACCCCTAAAATTGAAAACCTCTTTTACTCCCTCCAACCATTCCTGGGATGACCCCTACCCCTCTTACATTCCACCCCAAATTTATATGCTCTCCTTGGTAGCCTGTCTCTCTTCATCCTCTCTACATGCCCAAACAACTTATAGCCTTGTGATCCCACATCACCTTTTAATTTCTACGCTCTGAATTCTCTGCTTGATATTCACACCACACATTGCTCTCCAACATAACATCTCTATTATCTCTTCCTGCAGCATTCAAAATTCATGCCTCACACCCACATACAAATGTTGATACCATTATACTTTGGTATATTCCTCCCCTTTCCTTTTTTGGCCTCCATAGATAAACTACTTTCCACAAATACCTCAAACACACAACCCACCTCTGTCCCTTCATCTGTTCTATGGTTCACCTCATCTTTCATAGACCCATCTGCTGACATGTCCACTCCCAAATATCTAAATACATTCATTTCCTCTCTTCAGTCATAGATTCAGCCTTCCATTATTCAGACTGTGTTACCCTCATCACCTTGCTCTATTCTACATTCACTTTTAATTTCCTTCCTTCGCATAGCCTCCCAAATTCATCCACCACAAACCTTTACCACTTGTCTTCATTATCTCCCAGAAGAACTGTCTAATATTAGCAAAGAGCAACTGTGATAACTCTTACTTTGTATCAGATCCAACATCTTTTAATCCCATACCTCTTCCCAACACCCTAGCATTCACTTCATTTAAAATCCCATCTATAAATATATTTAACAACTAACCATGGTGACATCATGCACATTAATTATATATCAATCTCAAGCTCTGTTTATAACTTATGGCAACATTCCTTGTCATATACAGAGGTAAGTGCTGCATTCAATGGCTTGTAATCAGTGTCATATGACAGTATGTATCCTACTCTAAATGATTATGTACAGTCTTTTATTTTAGTAATGATTTTTTATCCAATGTGATCAAAGGTGATAGGCAAAAATCTTTATATAGAAAAACCGATCAGATGTATAAATATTTGTTTTGAGTGACATGTAATACAGTTCATATGTAAATATCACGCACTTAGCATGATATATAAGTTTTGCAAATTTGAAAGTGAAATATTACATAATGGGATAATTGCACGCTTGTGCTTTGGTATGCAGATAGATACCATTGGGTGAAGAGGAACTAAATAACATTGTAATAAAGTTCTTCTATTCTTGACTTTTGTTTAAAGATTATAAACAAACTATATCACTATTGTAAAATAATAATAATGAAATATATTACCACTGTAAATAATACTATTTTTTTTAATTACCACATGGGTGACACTGCAGTAATGGTGGAAACAAACAGCCATCACTTTCCATATTCATTTACTTAATTTGAATACTCTTGCCATTTATTTCAAGTGTATAAATCTATCAAATTAAGCGCTAAACCTAACAGTCATGCAAGTATATAAATAAAATAATTATCATTATCTTTAGTTTGTGCAACAGTAATATAAAAGATATTATAGTACAGTGGAACCCTGAGTTTCGGCCATAATTCGATCTAAGAGGCTGTTCAAGTGCCGTTACCGAACGAATTTGTTCCCATAAGGAATACTGTAATGTAAATTAGATTAGTCCGTTTCAGACCCCCAAAAATAGACACAAAAGCACTTACAATAATACACTTACATAATTGTTCGAGTTGGGAGGTGGCGAGACCCCTGTGGTTTAGCGCTTCTATTTGATTATAATAATGGGAGGTGGCCGAAACTCAGGGTACCACTGTAGTTCTTTTGCCCATGTTTAGCGCTTCATTATGATTATAATAATAATTATAATACAGTACAGCTCTAAATTATGTTTATACTCTAGTGACATCATTGTTGGATGGGTATAATACTTATACCAGAATGTTGCCTAAAGAGCACTTTTTAAAACTAAATTGCTAACATTTTTGCCTTCAATCTTACTCTTTCCCTTCCCTTCATCCCCTTCCTTGTCCTTTAATGGCAGATTGAGAAGTATTACTAAAGTAATATGGGCTTACTAATTGTTGTACTGTACAGTGAAAATGCATTTAATTTTTTTTATATAAAGTACTGTATAAAATATACTTTACATTTTAACTCTGTCTTTATTAAAATATATTCATCAAAGTAGCTATGTGCATGCTCAATGACTGATGGAAGGGATACCATGGTTTACCTTCTGCAAAATTATATTTTTCTTTAAAATTCTGTTTCATTATAAACTAGTCTTGTACAGTACTATAAAGCCTCAAGAGATCAGTTGGTGAAATGATGACTAAAGAAAACTTTAATACAGTAGGCAGGTACAGACAGGTTGCATTACAGAGAACAGTTATAATATTTTTTTTTTTTTTATTATTAACACATCGGCCGATTCCCACCAAGGCAGGGTGGCCTGAAAAAGAAAAACTTTCATCATCATTCACTTCATCACTGTCTTGCCACAGGGGTGCTTTACACTACAGTTATAAAACTGCAACATTAACACCCCTCCTTCAGAGTGCAGACACTGTACTTCCCATCTCCAGGACTCAAGTCCGGCCTTCCGGTTTCCCTGAATCCCTTCATAAATGTTACTTTGCTCACACTCCAACAGCACGTCAAGTATTAAAAACCATTTGTCTCCATTCACTCCTATCAAATACGCTCACACATGCTTGCTGGAAGTCCAAGCCCCTCGCACACAAAACCTCCTTTACCCCCTCCCTCCAACCTTTCCTAGGCCGACCCCTACCCCGCCTTCCCTCCACTACAGATTTATACACTCGAAGTCATTCTGTCTCGTTCCATTCTCTCTACATGTCCAAACCACCTCAACAACCCCTCCTCAGCTCTCTGGATAATAGTTTTGGTAATCCCGCACCTCCTCCTAATTTCCAAACTCCGAATTCTCTGCATTATATTCACACAACACATTGACCTCAGGCATGACATCTCCACTGCCTCCAGCCTTCTCATTGCAACATTCATCACCCATGCTTCACACCCATATAAGAGTGTTGGTATAACTATACTCTCATACATTCCCCTCTTTACTTCCATGGACAAGGTTCTTTGTCTCCACAGACTCCGAAGTGCTCCACTCACCCTTTTCCCCTCATCAATTCTATGATTCACCTCATCCTTCATAGACCCATCTGCTGACATGTCCACTCCCAAATATCTGAATACATTCACCTCCTCCATACACTCTCCAATCTGATATCCAATCTTTCGTCACCTAATATTTTTGTTATCCTCATCACCTTACTCTTTCCTATATTCACTTTCAATTTTCTTCTTTTACACACCCTACCAAATTCATCCACCAACCTCTGCAACTTCTCTTCAGAATCTCCCAAAAGCACAGTGTCATCAGCAAAAAGCAACTGTGACAACTCCCACTTTGTAGTAGTATTTGATTCTTTATCTTTTAACCCCACACCTCTTGCCAAGACCCTTGCATTCATTTCTCTTACAACCCCATCTATAAATATATTGAACAACCACGGTGACATCACACATCCTTGTCTAAGGCCCACTTTTACTCCCCTCTCTCGACATGGATGAGTAAAACTGAAACTAGTACAGTGGACCCCCGCCTAACGAGCAAAATTCATTCCAGAAGCCTGCTCAAGTGCTATTACCGAACGAATTTACTTCCTTAAGAAATAATGTCACATAGGTTAGTCTGTTTCAGACCCCCAAAAATACACTTCCACAAGCACTTACAATATTATACTTACATAATTGTACGATTTCCGGGGTACTCGTTAGGCGGAGGTCCACTGTAGTAGCTTTGAGACTCCTGATGTCTAGGGTAGAAAAACAATAGACCATATTGATTTTGTGGTTAACCACACTGATATACTATACATACATCATTTGAGGTACGAAAAGAATGTCCAACATGTTATTTTCTCTGTACAGTATAATGTTTGAGCACTCGTATTCTTTCTCTTTTTTTTTCAACGCGCCAGCTGTCTCCCTTTGAAGCAGGGTGACTTAAAAAGAAAAACAAAAGTTTTTCTTTTTACATGTAGTAATTTATACAGAAGGGGTTAGCACTCATATTATTGCTAGTAAATTTGGGGAATTTAAACTCATAATGTATAATGTATACAGGAGGGCCTTACTTTATAGCATTTTGCTAATACAGTGGTGTTCAAGTGTACCCATTATTCATTTTTTTCAGACTTCATATAGTAAATATATTTGCCACTCACTTTAAGCTAAGGAGGAAAATATTTTAAGGTAAGTAATGTGTATATTGCATATGCATTTTTTAGGCTCAGCTCTATTGCTCACTTAATATATAATAATGTGAACATGTTATCAGACTTTTATATGCATTTGAAAGTGAAAAAAGGCTATGATTCACTTTACAGTGATTTTCACTTTACAGCAGTAGCCTGGAGCCTAACCTGCTGTATAAGTGGGGCCCTCCTGTAGTAGCTGCAAGTTCTGCTCTCATTGAATAATGCACCTATTGATTGTATAATAATTAGTATCTTTCTCAGCACTTACTAAAGTTTTAATCATCATTTTTTACATGTTGGAAAATAGGTTTGTATATTTCCATATATACTACGTAGTGAGTTAGTACTATTGCTATCTTTTTTTGTATTGCTCAGATGTTTGTACTTAATTTATATTGATTGCTCATGTGTATACTTTGGTTATGATATTAGTGCTCATTACAATTTAGCATTTGGGGAAAATGGGTCATTGAGTATTAAATCGTTGCCCTCTTAAAAAGAAAAATGCATTTTCTAGTTGTTGATTGCAATTGTAGGTTGATATTATATAATTTTTTTTCTTTCGTTCTTTTGGCAAGCGCTTAGTAACGGTAAAATACATACTGTAATTGCAAATTCTTGCAGTGGTTCCAAGATTAAACAAATAGTATAAGATACTGCCCATTATAGTATATATGGTTAGTTAGCTGACCAGTTATTACTGTAACTTATTTTTTATTCAATATTCAGTAAAATCAGTGGATTACAGTACATATACTTTTGACATAAAATGAATTAATCAAAACCTTCCAAGAAATCATCATTCTCATATTTATTGTGCATGACGCTTATGGATACATTTTGCCTTCAATGGTAGCTGGAAATTAATTTCTGATGTAATAATTATAATTTTATATTTTGTTTTCTTGAGCACCTGTTCTTTCTTGACATTCACAAGCACTTACTCACCAAACTATGAATGCAACAACAATGATGAAGAAATGCTAAAGTTCATACTCAAGAGTGACAGTATGATCATCAGGTTCATAAGCACTAGAAGAGATGTGCTTTCAGCTGAGACTTGAAAGCATAGATTCCTGACTCATAACATAGATGCTGATGAACAATTTAGGAGTTATGTAAGAAAAGGCCCTTTACAAATGACTTCTCCAACAGCACAAAGCTCAGTATAAAAGGGTCTGCAGAAATATTCTTGAACCCTCCATAAAAGATACAAGCACATTAGCAAATACTTAGGTTCATTAAATATTTAATAGCTTTATATGTTAATAAACAGTTTAAATTAAACTCTTGCCTTGCTAGGGAGCCAATGCAACTCATATAAGTAGGAACTAGTGAGAACCTCAGTAGCAAAAATACCAGGCCAGTGCACAATTCAGCACAAATTAGTTTTTTTTTTTTTTTTAAGGAAGTAGTTAGGAACACCCACAAACAAACAGTTGCAAAAAAATCAGTTTGAGAGGAGACGATTGACTGTATAGATATTACAAATAGGAAAAGTGCAAGATTTAACTATTTGGTTAGTGTGTTCAACAAATAACAATGAAGAATCCAGGTAGACACCCAGATCCCTAACTGATCCCACAGGATGCAAACTGACAGTATACCACTATCAAAGGAACCAAAATCATCAATCTGTACTTCCCTGAGATTTTCCCTAACAATCAAAATCTGTCTTACCCTCATTTGGTTTCAGTTTTCTATTTGTCATCCAAGTCTGAATATCCAGCAAAAGATAACTAAAGCGAAGTTTTGCATCTTCCACATTTAGAATCCAGATGTAGAATTGTGTATTGTCAGTATAAAAATTATAAAAAAAAAAAAAACCTCCCCGTGGTCATCCAACAAACAGTTAAACTAAGCCACTAATGCTGGGGTTCGCAAACTTTTTTGGGTGTTACCCCAAAACAAATTTGTGTATAGCAAAATTACCCACTAGACTTCAAAAGTCCACAAAATCTGAAAAACAAAGAGGTGCATTCAAATTCTATTTCTGTGAAGCCATAATTTAGGAACTGTTTCTGTTATGTCCTTTTCCTATTTGATGCCATCTGAAGGGTAAAAGTGAAAATGATTGAAAAACAGATGGATAATAGGATTTTAGCATATTATATATAACTTTAACATTGCTACTCATAAAGACCGGGATACAAAAAATAAATCATGAAAATAAAATAGAATATAAAATTAATAGAAAACTGCCAGACATTTATATTATTATATTAGCACTTTAAAATATCTATAAATGAAATCATAAATTCTAATAAAACGATAAAATATAAATAAATATTGTACACACCAAATTATGACAAAGTCGTAAACCTACTAACATAAACAATGCACTTTTAATAACTGAGACATATAGAGGTGTTCCATTCACAGATTATTTTGCTGTGATTTCTACTCGCCTTCACAACTGTTGGCAACAACGTTGGTCTGATCTGCTACATAACAAATTGCATTTCTGTTAAACCAAGTACGTACATACATACTATAGGTTTCTGGCCGTCGTCTTGTCATCAGTGTTGAGGTTGGGAGACTACACTCTCCCGTCTTCACATTGACCACACTCGTCTTACTGACGGGTATCTCATGGAGAGGCGCCCTGTTCCACTCTGTGAGAATTGTCAGGTTCCAGTTTCTGTTAGATATATTCTAATGGACTGCCCCCCACTAATAATGAGCACACAGAATTTACCTCCGTCGTCATCACCGCTCTAATGCCCTTACTATATTTTCCCTAATTGCTGATGGACCCTCCTTCAACCCAGACACACTCGTTGACTTTTTGACAGCAACTGATTTACTGCACAAACTTTGAAGATGATGCCTCTAGCACTCCTCACAGCCCTTTGTACCTCTTCCTCTTGCTACCCTCTACCCCTGCACTATTCCCTGCCCCACTGCACTGCGTGACCTAAAAATAATCCCTCTCCCTCTTGCTACCCAATACCACTGCACCCTTCCCTGCCCTGCTGTGCTGTATGACCCTTGTAGATTTAGCGCTTCATTTTTTATTATAATAACTGCGAGCAGAGACAATTATTGATAGTGAGATATGACACTACGCCAAAAGTTATGTGATGGTGTTCACAATGGGATGTGTGGTTGTTGTGGCGGCTCCTGAGTCAATGCTGACACTTAGTGTTGCCAGCCACTGGAACCCTTACCCATTTTATGTTATTGCCAACTTAAGAATGGTCCCTACAAATTAGATTTTTAATTTTATTAAGAAACTAAAAATTATTTGTTTGAAAAAATATAACTTTCATAATTTGCCTCGCTTATTAAATAATAAATTTTTGGGCAAATTTATTTGTTTATTGAGCCTTCATTACCCACTGAGATATTCATTTTTACCCCATTTGGGGTAATTTACCTTTCTTTATTATTATAATAATAATAATGGGGTAATTTACCCCAGTTCCCAACCTCTGCACAAATAATACACGTCAAAGAACAGAACCCTGAGAAATGCCAAACGATATGGCTCGGACAGAATCATTGACTACTACTCTCTAGCACCTCCCTCAGTCCCTTCTACCTCGATCTCTTGCTACCCTCTATCCCTGCACTATCCACTGTCCTGCTGCACTCCATACCCTACTAATCATCCATCTCCCGCTTACAATCCATTCTCCCTGCATCCTGTCCTACCCTGCCGCGCTGTATAACCCTTGCCATGCAGCATCTGCACTACTTGCGGTGTTGAGGTCCTCTTGGGCGCGGAGGGGGATTTACGCTCCCTTTCATTCCTCCTAGGAGCTATTCCTCCACGTTCCCCCCTTTTTTTATTCTTTTTTTTATTTTTATTTTCTTTTCTTTTTTTTTTCTTAAAAATAAAAAGAAAGAAGTAACCTAACCATGGCTGACCCAATCCATGAACCCACTACCCCCGGGCCCCTTCCTGATACCGCACCCAGTACTGACCCTGCCTCGTTAACGGACAACTCTTTGGACACCTCTCATGCCCCTGTACCTCTTGCTGGTGCTGGATGCAAATGAACTATATACGTACTCTTTTCAGTTTAGTTGTGGTCTTGCATAAGGCATACAGCTACCAGTAGACTGGGTTAATAGCTGTGTGGTGGTGTGTAAGAGTTTACAAGATCTAAAATACTGTTTTTTCGTCACCTGCTTCAGGTACCAGGGACCTGACTGGCCCTTTCGATACGTCTGACCTTCGCTCTTCTCTGACCTTGATTCCGGCTTCTTCCTCGACGGTGCGGCAATTTTCGAATCGCTCGCCCGTCTCCCATCGGACCACCCCCGGTCCCACACCCAAACGACCAAGACCCACACATGACGATTCGATACTTCCTTCTTGTTCATCTCAGAAACGATCAGCTCGTCACACACTCCCCTTAAACTCTGTTTCAAACTACTCAATGGACGAAGTTTTTTACTCTGCGACCGACTTCTCCTAATACCTATCTTTCAGACCATAGTATTGGTAAAGCTCTGCTACGCCATGTTGGTAAGGACATCTCATTTCACGCTCTCAAGAGCGGCACTCGCATCATCACGGTCCAGAATGCTGGCCAAGCTTATGATCTTTCTCTTCTTACAACCATAGATTCTGCTCCTGTTACTATTGACAAGCACCATTCCCTCAATTCTTGTTGTGGTTCTGTCATTTTGCCCCACACCATTGTCCAACGGAATTTCCAGACATGTGGTGATGACATTTTCGAGCAGCTTGAGCTCCAAGAACTCCCTATCCTTAAAGTTGACACTTTTGTCCTCCCAGCCAATAAGCGAAGACGTTATCCTTGAAATATAGCTCGTTTAACATTTGACTGCCGTGAACTACCACCTTCGGTTTACATTGCAGGTCAACGTTTGCAAGTCCGAAAATTGACCCCTACACTGCAACAGTGTAGAAACTGCTGGCGTTTTGGTCATCCAGCGAAATATTGCAGGTCCATGGCCGAATGCCCAGTCTGCGGTGCTGACGACCATGCCAGTTCTTTTACTCTACCTCCCTCTTGCCTTAACTGTCATGAGGCACATCCGTCGTATTCTCGCCGTTGTCAGGTTTACCTGAATGAGCGGGAAATCCGGTCTCAAAGAGGCGGAAGGCTTCTCATATGCTATGGCCGTCTCTCATATACGCCTTCAAGGGAGACTTCCCCGCATTTCCTATTCTCGAATTGCTAAACGTCGGCCCGCTTCTGGGGTCCCAACTTCCACGGCTTCCTCTGTGGTCGCCTCATCCTCAATCACCCGTCTCGAATCCTTTTGATATTCTTGGCTCCGAGGTCCCTACCTCGGCTTCCCACACTGTCCACACTCCTTCCTCTACTCACTCGCACAATTCTGAGTCTACACGTGTTAAGTCTATTTTCTTGGCTGCTTACTTTGGGCAGTAGAATGGTAGCGTAGGTGCAGAGATACGGCCGATGACTAGACTCAGTTTATTAATGGCAAGGTGTAGGTATACACGGGAACAGAGCGTGAGGGGACCGGGAGCCAGTTAGGGTAGATCCTGGTTCAGTGAGGTAGGCCGTCGAAGTGAGAAAGAAGCATGGCTGACCAGCCCGACCTTGATAGGCTTATAGAGGGCAGCACCATAGTGCCGCGCAGTTTGAAACAGCCTCTGGATAGGCTGTTTACATCCGCTCGGCCACCTACCGCGTGTCGTCTCGACATGACAATACTGGCGGGCACGAAGGTGTAAACAAGCAAGCAAGGTTACCCAGGGGAAACTGGCTTCCGGTCACCTGACATTTACAACAGGAAATTGCCGGTGCAGGCCGAAAAAAAAAACTCCCCCTTCGTGAGTCTGGGAAGAGAAAATCGGCCTGCCCGTACAGCTGGACAGAGGACAGAACAAGCCAATGCTGACACAGGAACTAGAGTCTTCTATATACAGGTTGTCCACAGGGCCAGACGTCAACTTGACTGCACATCCATGAGCGCTGTACCATCCTCACATCTGCAAACAATGACTGACAGTAGCATTTCCTAAGGTGTGACATTTAACTCAAAAGGGCGATATTGCCCTTGCCTTTATACAGGCTTTACAAGACACACTGGGTGCACATACTCACAATAACATTATTTCCATGGAATTCATTATACTACGGGTACCCTCTAGAAATAAATTTTACATATTTACATGGTATTGTCCACCCTGACTCCATTATTTACTAACTATACAATGTATGCGCATTAATCCCCATTTCTGCAAGCAAACAATTAGCGTAGTAGCTAGCGTAGGAGTCGGACAAGTCAGTAGGTATGTCAATGTCACAGAAATGTACTGCTGTCCGGGGTCTCGGGCCATAACTATGGAGCCTTACAGGACTGTCATCTGTCGTAGGGATAGCGGGTGAAGAACTAGACGGGTTGTCACTAGTTTGAGTCTGATTGTGGCTTTGCAATGCCCGCGATTCCAGCTCTGCTTCAGCTTGCACATGATCAATATACTTCATGTGGTCAAGGTGAGCTTCTCTGATAGTTCCGGTAGCTATCTCCCTCACCTCGAACTTATTGCCGCGGAGCTGTCGTAGGACATGGTAAGGTCCGACAAACTTGGGGACAAGTTTATGCATACCAGGGGTCTGCGTCGGGTTGAGCAACATAACTTTGCAACCTGGTTCCACCTTACTTTCCTTAGCGTGGGCGTTGCGATCAGACGTGAACCTATCTGTGGCTTTTATTAGGTTCTCACGTACTCGCTGGAAAACAAGCTGTGTTGTCCGCATCTTAACTATACCGGTGTTATCGGCGTCATAGATTGGGCTAGGCGGAGCAAACGGTGATGACATTTTCGAGCAGCTTGAGCTCCAAGAACTCCCTATCCTTAAAGTTGACACTTTTGTCCTCCCAGCCAATAAGCGAAGACGTTATCCTTGCAATATAGCTCGTTTAACGCTTTGACTGCCGAGAACTGCCACCTTCGGTCCACATTGCAGGTCAACGTACAAGTTCGAAAGGTGACCCCTACACCCTAGAAACTGCTGGCGTTTTGGTCATCCAGCAAAATATTGCAGGTCCATGGCCGAATGCCCAGTCTGTGGTGCTGACGACCATGCCAGTTCTTCTTGTACTCTACCTCCTCTTGCCTTAACTGTCATGAGGCACATCCTTCATATTCTCGCCGTTGTCAGGTTTACCTGAATGAGCGGGAAATCCGTTGTCTCAAAGAGGCGGAAGGCTTCTCCTATGCTATGGCTGTCTCTCATCTTCGCCTTCAAGGGAAACTTCCCGTATTTCTTATTCTCGCATTGCTAAACGTCGCCCCACTTCTGGGGTCCCAACTTCCACGGCTTCCTCTGTGGTCGCCTCATCCTCCGTCACCCCTGTCTCGAATCCTTTTGATGTTCTTGGCTCGAGGTCCCTACCTCGGCTTCCCATACTATCCACACTCCTTCCTCTATTCACTCGCACAGTTCTGAGTCTACACGTCCTCGTCCTACACCTAAACCTCAGCGCCTCCCTCTTATAAGCCCGGCAAAAATCCCTATTGCCAGGTTCTTCGCCTCCGACTAGTTCTGTAACGGTGTGGAGGTTCATCCTAATCCTCTACACTACCTTCATCCCTGTCCCTCCCAAGTCCCTATACAGTTCCCTCTTCTACCTCCTCGTCCTCTACTTTAGTACAGTCTATAGACTCCCGATAGTTTCTTCCATTTCTAATGTAGTCTCCCATTCTGCATCTTTGACTTCCAAACACTGGAAGCTATTGCAGAATATATTTCAGAGATGGGCCGATGATGGACACTACTCCATCTGAGGTTCCTAACTCTCTTCTTCGTCTCAACCCTCTTCCTTCACAACGCCCCTCCTCCCTCTCTGATTACAGGTCTTCCGCTGCCTCCACACGTGGACTTTTCTAACCCTAGTGCATAGCTTCCTCTCACTACCACTTCTATCTTTTCTCCATAAATCATGGCTTATTTGCAGTGGAATATCCGAGCCTCAGGGGTAACAGGGGTGAGCTTCAGGTGTTGCTCTCCCAGTTTTCCCCTATTGGGGTCTGTTTGCAAGAACCCAAATTACATTCACTGTTATCAGGCCCTTTCAGGCTATAATTTGTTATATTCATCGGATCCTTTTTCCGATGGAACCTTTAACGAAAGTGCTCTCCTTATACGCACTGGTGTTCCATACCGTCAGCTCTATGTCCCTTCTTCCTTACATTACACAGCAGCCCGTATCCACTTGAATAAGTGGTATACACTCTGTTCTTTATATCTCTCCCCTTCACGGGCATTGTCTATCCCAGATGTTGATTTTCTGGTTTCTTCCACGCCACCCTTCTATTACTTGGCGATTTTAACGCGCACCACTTTCTCTGGGGAGGTCGCACTGTGACTCCCGTGGCATTCAGTTGGAGGCATTTCTGCTTCTCTTCCCTCCATGTTTTAAATACGGGTACTCCTACCCATTTTGATCCCCGAACTCATTCTTTCTCCTGCATCGATCTTTCCATCTGCTCTTCATCAACT
>WNWK01005560.1:0-10000 GCA_009830355.1 Cherax destructor
GCATGACTTGCTGTAGTGGCAACAGTCAACCTGCACCTCAGGTGAGGCATGACTTGCTGTAGTGTCAGCAGTCAACCTGCACCTCAGGTGAGGCATGACTTGCTGTAGTGTCAGCAGTCAACCTGCACCTCAGGTGAGGCATGACTTGCTGTAGTGTCAGCAGTCAAGCTGCACCTCAGGTGAGGCATGACTTGCTGTAGTGTCAGCAGTCAAGCTGCACCTCATGTGAGGCATGACTTGCTGTAGTGTCAGCAGTCAACCCACACCTCAGCAAGATTATAAAAATATTAACTAGAAACAATTCAACGTTTGCAACTAGATTGGTACCGGAAATGACTGGAGATGGTCTACACAGAGACTTTAGTCTTTATGTAGACCATTTTAGTCTTTATGTAGACTTCAGTCTTTATGCAGACCATTTCCAGTCATTTCCGATACCAGTAGAGTGGCAAAAGGTGAATGAGGTGCAGTTTGGCTGTTGACACTACAGCAAGTCATGCCTCACCTGAGGTGCAGGTTGACTCGAAGAGAGGAGGGGCAGGGCTATCAGAACGGTACGCTACTGTACAGAAGCCAGTACGGTACGGTGGATTTTTTTTAAAAAGTACGTTACGGAATTACGGCACAGTAATTCTAACAGGTACGAGCAATAAACAATATCGTACCGGACTGCCAGGCTTTACCAGGGGCGTCATCATCATATACAAACTACTCCAGAACGGGGAGGTTGTTGGGGGTGCGAGGACAGAGAGAGCCAACACACAGATAGCAATTAGACAGAAGCGCCACTTAGACGTTAGGAAGTACTTTTTCAAGTCTCAGGATGGTGAGAGGAGCTAACCAGAGAAAGAGGAGGTAGAAAGACAAGCATCCTACACAGTTTCAAGAGGTGTGATCAATTCCCTGGATGCCAGTAAAGAGGCGGGGACAGGAGCTGTGAATTGAGCTCAGCTAATACGACAAGCTGGGTACACACTCTTGATAAAATATATGTAAATATAAAAGGAGGATACTAACCTCTGCAGTGATTCATTGATTTTCCTGTCGAAGCTGCTAGTGTATTGTGCACCATATATCCATCCTGTGGACGCCAGCGCACGAACATATGAATACAAAAAAGACCCAGGAACTAGGCCCCATAAGGGATTACAGAAGTACATCTGGAATTTATATCTACAGTTTACTTATCGGTTGTAATCAAATTTAGGAAATTTGCATAATATATCTGGTATCTTATTTTCGTTAATAAAATATCTTGACATATCTGTAGTGGAGACTTCAGAGACTTGGAATAATGGAGACGATTTGAACTAAAATAACGCAAAGAGGAAAAAGAGCAAAACAAAATAACTGGCCATGGAAGATTTGAATCATAAGGAAATTGGCCGAGCCAACTGAAGTTCACACGGAGGATGAAAAAAGTAGAGGGAAATTTATAGTGGCAGTAATGGGAAACTTTGTGAAGCAACATTTTAAAAACACCATGAGAGACAACTGATGATAAACCTCATGAGACAACTGATGATAAATACCATGAGAGACAACTGATGATAAATAGCATGAGAGACAACTGATGATAAATACCATGAGAGACAACTGATGATAAACATCATGAGACAACTGATGATAAATACCATGAGAGACAACTGATGATAAACACCATGAGAGACAACTGATGATAAATACCATGAGAGACAACTGATGATAAATACCATGAGAGACAACTGATGATAAATACCATGAGAGACAACTGATGATAAATACCATGAGAGACAACTGATGATAAACACCATGAGAGACAACTGATGATAAACATCATGAGAGACAACTGATGATAAACACCATGAGAGACAACTGATGATAAACACCATGAGAGACAACTGATGATAAATACCATGAGAGACAACTGATGATAAATACCATGAGAGACAACTGATGATAAACATCATGAGAGACAACTGATGATAAATACCATGAAAGACAACTGATGATAAATACTATGAGAGACAACTGATGATAAATACCATGAGAGACAACTGATGATAAATACCATGAAAGACAACTGATGATAAACATCATGAGAGACAACGGATGATAAATACCATGAGAGACAACTGATGATAAATACCATGAGAGACAACTGATGATAAACATCATGAGAGACAACTGATGATAAACACCATGAGAGACAACTGATGATAAATACCATGAGAGACAACTGATGATAAATACCATAAAAGATAACTGATGATAAATACTATGAGAGACAACTGATGATAAATACCATGAGAGACAACTGATGATAAATACCATGAGAGACAACTGATGATAAACATCATGAGAGACAACTGATGATAAACATCATGAGAGACAACTGATGATACAATACGACAACTATGATAAACATCAGAGAAACAACTGATGATAAATACCAAAGACACTGATGATAAATACTATGAGAGACAACTGATGATAAATACTATGAGAGACAACTGATGATAAATACCATGAGAGACAACTGATGATAAATACTATGAGAGACAACTGATGATAAACATCATGAGAGACAACTGATGATAAACATCATGAGATACAACTGATGATAAATACCATGAGAGACAACTGATGATAAATACCATGAGAGACAACTGATGATAAATACCATGAGAGACAACTGATGATAAACATCATGAGAGACAAATGATTATAAATACCATGAGAGACAACTGATGATAAACATCATGAGAGACAACTGATGATAAACATCATGAGAGACAACTGATGATAAACATCATGAGAGACAACTGATGATAAACATCATGAGCGATAACTGATGATAAACATCATGAGAGACAACTGATGATAAATACCATGAGAGACAACTGATGATAATTACCATGAGAGACAACTGATGATAAACACCATGAGAGACAACTGATGATAAACATGAGAGACAACTGATGATAAACACCATGAGAGACAACTGATGATAAACAACATGAGAGACAACTGATGATAAATACCATGAGAGACAACTGATGATAAATACCATGAGAGACAACTGATGATAAACACCATGAGAGACAACTGATGATAAACACCATGAGAGACAACTGATGATAAACAAGGAAGTCACATACCATCAAAAAGAAAATGAAAGAGAAAACAGAGTGGAGTAAGAAAACGGCTAAAATTTATAGTGTATGAAAAAATATGCAGGAAAAAAAGCAGACAACAGAGCACGAGAAGACTTCAAACAACTATGGAAAGATAAGAACGGAAGAAAAATAACAATTCGAAAACAAGATAGAGGTGAATCCCAAAGGTACCAGTAAGGCTGAATCATAACAACAGAAAACAGAGGATTACAATAAGGGACAAGAAGAGAAAACTCGAAAAGGAATAGATGACGTGCCGAGGAATGACAGGGCAGTATGTAGAAGACTACACTAAATGGATAACGTCTTCGCCAAAGCATTAAGAAAGACGCGAAGCGAAAGAACGACGATAAAGGGGCAAGCGATAAAGGCTGGAGGAAATACAAAATAACAAAGAAAGAAATGAAGGATTTCCTAATGGAACAACCTACAGAAATGGCAACAGTATCAAGCAGTATATCACCTTGGAAATCGCGAGCAAATATAAAAACTGTACGACCGTGCAGTGAGAATTTAATTTTTTCCAATAAAAACAGGTCATCTGCCGAGACAGCAAGACAGCTACAAGCGTAACCCCAATGTACAAACAAAGTGTAAATAAAAGGTAACATTGAACTATAGACAAGTTTTGCTGACTAGCATACTGGCTAATACAAGATTACAAGATTTTATAGAATTAGACTTTGCCGTCGAGGCTGCTAGTTTATTGTGCACCCCATATCCATCCTTTGGACGGTAGCACAAGAGCATATGGATACACAAAAGACCCAGGAACTAGGCAACAAAAAGGTTAACAGGAGTACATCTGGATTAATTTCTACAGTTGACTTATCTTTTGCAAGCCAGTTTAATCAATTTCCTTAATATATAGGGTAAGTTATTTCCTTTAATAAGATATCTTGACATATACGCAGATTATTGTGCTGTCCCTCTATTCCTCAATAAGTGGACAATTAAGTACATAGTGTTCAAAATAGTGACCATAGGGCTGGCCACATACTTTTCATTTGGTGTGATCATCTGCCAGTCTGCCAAACTGACAGAAGCACTTGTAGCCAAGCCTAAGCCTGACGACTGCAACATCTGTCAGTCTGTTCACATTGCAAAGTTGCTTATCTACATTCATGTTATCATACTAGGTAATAGATCTACTCAGGCTTCTAACTGCATTTCTATAACATTCAGTCTCATCATCTAAGTTACTAGAAAAAATAAAGAGGACAATAATAATAGACCACCAATAAATAAAAGACAGCCAGCACATATATTGGTTGGAAATTCTGTCTAATAACAAGGTAAGAGAAATAAATCAGTAAAGACAGGGATGGGAAGAACGCGTTTTCCTGGACGCTGACTGTAAGACGACCTTTAACACAGTACCACACATAAGGGTGTTAGACAAACCTGAAGAGCAGGTAGGGGGTATAGGGAAGGTGTCCGGAGAATAGAAGGTATAGAGGAAGTGTGAGAGACAGCATGGAGGAAGTGTGAGAGACAGTATAGAGGAAGTGTGAAAGACAGTATAGAGGAAGTTTGAGAGACAGTATAGAGGAAGTGTGAAAGACAGTATAGAGGAAGTGTGAGAGACAGTATAGGGGAAGTGTGAGAGACAGTATAGAGGAAGTGTGAGAGACAGTATAGAAGAAGTGTGAGAGACAGCATGGAGGAAGTGAGAGACAGTATAGAGGAAGTGTGAGAGACAGTGTAGAGGAAGTGTGAGAGACAGTATAGAGGAAGTGTGAGAGACAGTATAGAGGAAGTGTGAAAGACAGTATAAAGGAAGTGTGAGAGACAGTATAGAAGAAGTGTGAGAGACAGTATAGAGGAAGTGTGAGAGACAGTATAAAGGAAGTGTGAGAGACAGTATAGAAGAAGTATGAGATATTATCTTAACACCACAAGACTTTGAAAAGGCAATAAATGACATGTCCATGCACTCTGTCCCAGGCCCAGACTCATGGAACTCCGTGTTCATCAGCAACAGCAAGAAGCCCTGTCGCGTGCCTTCAGCATTCTATGGAGAAGGAGCATGGACACAGGGGTCATGTCACACTCACTAAAACCAACAGACATAGCCCCACTCTACAAAGGTGGCAGTAAAGCAATTGCAAGGAACTTCAGACCGATAGCAATAACATCCCATATCATAAAAATCTTTGAAAGGGTTCTAAGAAGCAAGATCGCCACCCACCTAGATACCCATCAGTTACACAACCCAGAGCAACACGGGTTTAGAGCAGGTCGCTCCTGCCTGTCCCTGCTACTGGACCACTATGACAAGGTCCTGGATGCTGTAGAGGATAAACAAAACACAAATGTAGTATACACAGACTTTACAAAAGCTTTCAACAAGTGTGACCATGGCGTAATAGCACACAAAATGCGTGATAAAGAAATAACAGGAAAAGTTGGTAGATGGATCTATAACTTCCTGACAAATAGAACACAATGAGTAATAGTGAACAGAGTAAAGTCTGAGGCAGCCACGGTGAAAAGCTCTGTTCCACAAGGCACAGTACTCGCTCCCATTCTATTCCTCATCCTCATATCTGACAGAGATGTAAGCCATAACTCCGTGTCTTCCTTTGCAAATGACATCCGGACTGCCATGACAGTAACCTCCATCGAAGACACTGCAAGACTCCAAGCGGACATTCATCAACCAAATATTCAAATAGGCTATTCATAACAATATGAAGTTCAGTGAAGAGAAATTTCAACTACTCAGATATGGAAAAACTGCATCAGGGTATACGACAAATTGTAACCATACAATAGAGCGAAAAAGTAATGTGAAGGACCTGGGAGTGATAACGTCAGAGGATCTTGCCTTCAAAGACCACAACAATGTATCTACCGCATCTGCTAAGAAAATGATTGGATGGATAATGAGAACCTTCAAAACTAGGGACGTCAAGCCCATGATGATTCTCTTGAAATCGCTTGTTCTCTCTAGGTTGGAATACTGCTGTACATTAACTGCCCCCTTCAAGGCAGGCGAAATTGCTGACCTGGAGAGTGTACAAAGAACTTTCACGGCACACATAAGCACGATAAGGCACCTAAATTACTGGGAACGGTTGAAGGCCCTTGATCTGCATTCCCTGGAGCGTAGGCGAGAGAGATACATGATAATTTACAATTTTAAAATCCTAGAGCGATTAATACCAAACTTGCACACGAAAATCACTCCCTATGAAAGCAAAAGACTCGGCAGAAGATGCAACATTACCCCAATGAAAAGCAGGGGCGCCAGAGTACACTGAGAGACAACACAATAAGTGTCCGGGGCCAAAGACTGTTGAACTGCCTCCCAGCATACATAAGGAAGATTACCAATAGACCCCTGGCTGTCTTCAAAAAGGCACTGGACCAACCGGGCTGTGGTTCGTACGTCAGTTTGCGTGCGGCCAGCAGTAACAGGCTGGTTGATCAGATCCTGATCCACCATGAGGCCTGGTCTCAGACCGAGCCGCGGGGGCGTTGACCCCCCGAAACTCTCTCCAGGTAAACTCCAGGACAGCATTGAGGAAGTGTGAGAGACAGTATAGAAGTGTGAGAGACAGTATAGAGGAAGTGTGAGAGACAGCATAGAAGTGTGAGAGACAGTATAGAGGAAGTGTGAGAGACAGTATAGAAGTGTGAGAGAGACAGTATAGAAGTGTGAGAGACAGTATAGAGGAAGTGTGAGAGACAGTATAGAGGAAGTGTGAGAGACAGTATAGAGGAAGTGTGAGAGACAGTATAGAGGAAGTGTGAGAGACAGTATAAGTGAAGAGCGGTAGCCCCCAAAGATCAGTCCATGGCCTTTTTGTCAGTTCCTAATGAAGATAAATGGCCTGGAGGAGGAAATTAAACCTTACTGTTACTGATCATTGTTTGTAGATGATGTGAAGCCATTGAGGAGGATAACAGCCAGTGAGGAGAGGACCTGGAAGTAAGTATCGCACCGAGCATGTCACCTTAAGTACACGAGTATCTACGAACAGGCAATCTATCTTCTATTTGTCTGTTTCTCTTTGTTATTCTCTGTCTGTATGTCTGTCTGTCTGTGTCTCTCTCTCTCTCTCTCTCTCTCTCTCTCTCTCTCTCCTCTCTCTCTCTCTCTCTCTCTCTCTCTCTCCCTCTTCCTCTCTATTACGCAGTATATTGTAGAGAATATTTTATAAAAAAAATAAACGCTCCATATATAATGTCATTTTCCGGGACTTGTACTGAAACTGGACGCGTATTATTCGTGGTGAGTCAGAGTGGCCAGGAGAGGAGAGTGAGGTGTGTGAGTGGTGAGTCAGAGTGGCCAGGAGAGGAGAGTGAGGTGTGTGAGTGGTGAGTCAGAGTGGCCAGGAGAGGAGAGTGAGGTGTGAGTGGTGAGTCAGAGTGGCCAGGAGAGGAGAGTGAGGTGTGTAGTGGTGAGTCAGAGTGGCCAGGAGAGGAGAGTGAGGTGTGTGAGTGGTGAGTCAGAGTGGCCAGGAGAGGAGAGTGAGATGTGTGAGTGGTGAGTCAGAGTGGCCAGAAGAGGAGAGTGAGGTGTGAGTGTGTTGAGTCAGAGTGTCCAGGAGAGGAGAGTGAGGTGTGTGAGTGGTGAGTCAGAGTGGCCAGGAGAGGAGAGTGAGGTGTGTGAGTGGTGAGTCAGAGTGGCCAGGAGAGGAGAGTGAGGTGTGTGAGTGGTGAGTCAGAGTGGCCAGGAGAGGAGAGTGAGGTGTGAGTGGTGAGTCAGAGTGGCCAGGAGAGGAGAGTGAGGTGTGTGAGTGGTGAGTCAGAGTGGCCAGGAGAGGAGAGTGAGGTGTGTGAGTGGTGAGTCAGAGTGGCCAGGAGAGAGAGTGAGGTGTGTGAGTGGTGAGTCAGAGTGGCCAGGAGAGGAGAGTGAGGTGTGAGTGTGGTGAGTCAGAGTGGCCAGGAGAGGAGAGTGAGGTGTGTGAGTGGTGAGTCAGAGTGGCCAGGAGAGGAGAGTGAGGTGTGTGAGTGGTGAGTCAGAGTGGCCAGGAGAGGAGAGTGAGGTGTGAGTGGTGAGTCAGAGTGGCCAGGAGAGGAGAGTGAGGTGTGAGTGGTGAGTCAGAGTGGCCAGGAGAGGAGAGTGAGGTGTGAGTGGTGAGTCAGAGTGGCCAGGAGAGGAGAGTGAGGTGTGAGTGGTGAGTCAGAGTGGCCAGGAGAGGAGAGTGAGGTGTGAGTGCCAGTTTATGGAGCGCAGCACCTGCACAAGGTGTCCTAGGGATGGTGGTTTATTTTTTTGTAAGTTTATACCATAGGTTTATTGGTTTAAGTGCTCTCATGTTTACCTGTAAGGCCCTAGTGTGCAGATGCCTGTTTAAGTTTTGGGAGTACTGGTACAGCCTGCAGGTTGAACAACCTGCAGGTTGAACAACCTGCAGGTTGAACAACCTGCAGGTTGAACAGCCTGCAGGTTAAACAACCTGCAGAAGGAGGAGGGGTGTCACGGAGCTTCTCTGTTTATATTTATGGTTTTTACTCACTAGTAGCAGTGTGCTAGTGAGGTAATGTGAGTACTGGGTACAGGTGAAGTGGAGTGCGGTGATGTTCGTTGTATATGTTACCTTAATATATATTTTTATATTGGTAAGTTTTTGTGTCCTTATAGTAAATTATTGACTAATTAAAGTTCCACATTTAATGTGAAGGTACAAGCTGGCCCTTGAGTGGTTTCTTTTTCTATTTTAAATAATATAAATGTTCTTAGACATAGCAGGTTGTTAACCCTTTAGGAGTTTAGTTTAGTTTAATATCTAGTTATAGAATCTAGTTATAGAATCTAGTTATAGAATCACATCAAATCTTATGATTACAGGAATTGATCCTGATATCAACCTATTATTAAATGACTTACATGATTCCAACAGCAACTGTAACTATTACACAGCAGATCAAGCAAAGACATTACTCAGAGCCAACAATAACATAACTATCTTCAATTACAATGTTAGATCTTTGAGCAAACATTATGATGACCTCACAGCACTACTCCAATCCCTACAAACCAATATGTCAATCATCACACTCACTGAGACCTGGCTAAAGCCTGATACTACAGATGTCTATGTCATCCCAGGTTACACAGCCATTCACAACTGTAGGACAGATCAGCGAGGGGGTGGAATAGCTATTACTCAGATCAACTTGAATGTATCAATAACTCTTGCATAAGGGATGAGCATGGATAATATATTATAGCTAAATTTAAATCAAAAGACCTGCAAAAACCCCTCACAGTGATAAACATCTACAGATTACCACAGTCAAACATTCACCATTTTAGTGAAAAACTAGGTAACCTGATAACTGATGCACACATGAACAAAGACCATTTGCTGCTCACAGGAGATTTCAATATAAATCTCCTACACGACCAGGACCCACAAGTAACAGAATTCACAAACACTATGAGCAACTGCTTGTTACTACCAACAATATCAAAACCTACAAGAATCTCCGAGACTAGTACTTCATTACTAGACCACATCTGGACTAATACTATATCCCCTCTAAAATCAGGCATAATCACAGACAACACCACAGACCACTATCCGACCTTTCTCATAACTAACCTTGGTAAATTGCCCCTAGATATTACAAAAGTTACCTTCAGACTACATAATGAGTCAGCTGTTAATAACTTTATAACAGCTACGATTAACATTGACTGGCATAATGAGTTAGAAACATATACAGATACTAATGAATGCATCAAGAATTTCCTTAACAAAACCCACCACCTCTATAACAAACATTGCCCTAAAAACTAAACAGATCACAGCTAAGAGACTTAACAATCCCTGGCGAACACCCAGCATCCTTAAATCCATTAACAAAAGGCACCAATATGAAAA
>WNWK01005560.1:15000-118608 GCA_009830355.1 Cherax destructor
ATTACTGTCCTGTTCTATGTGAAACAAAGTACAATATTTCAATCGCAGGAGAGTAAAACATTATACCACGTAAGAGGACACGGATACCTAGCGACTAATACTTACATCCAGTATACACTTCATGCATGTGAATGTAGATATATATATATATATATATATATATATATATATATATATATATATATACAGCATGTGGTTCACAGTCACTCATCTGAATTTTCTGCTGAATTTCTTCATTCTTTCTCTTTGTGGTGTTTCTTTTATATCTCACGGAGAAATTGGTTGAGAATTCTTCCTCTGTAAGCAACGCACGTCGTATCATAATAATAATAATAATAATAATCTTTATTTCTACCAGTACATCATATATCTCAGGACTAAAATGCCTGGAGCAAGGGACTAGTAACCCCTTCTGCATTATTTACCTGACAGATACCATAGGAAATTTTTAAAGATGACTTGTTTGAGTGTGTGGGAGTCTAGTATATGATCAAACTGTGTCCCTAGGAATAAGTGAAACAAAAGTGAAAGGCCTGGCAGGATTACAGTGGTGAGGACTGAAGGAGGCTACACGACACGTGTCTGGGAGACCCGGGACTGAAGGAGGCTACACGACACGTGTCTGGGAGACCCGGGACTGAAGGAGGCTACACGACACGTGTCTGGGAGACCCGGGACTGAAGGAGGCTACACGACACGTGTCTGGGAGAGCCAATACTCATGGAGGCTACACGACACGTGTCTGGGAGAGCCACGACTGTAGGAGGCTACACGACACGTGTCTGGGAGACCCGGGACTGAAGGAGGCTACACGACACGTGTCTGGGAGAGCCACGACTGTAGGAGGCTACACGACATGTGTCTGGGAGACCCGGGACTGTAGGAGGCTACACGACATGTGTCTGGGAGAGCCACGACTGATGGAGGCTACACGACATGTGTCTGGGAGAGCCAATACTGATAGAGGCTACACGACATGTGTCTGGGAGAGCCAATACTGATGGAGGCTACACGACATGTGTCTGGGAGAGCCACGACTGATGGAGGCTACACGACACGTGTCTGGGAGAGCCAATACTGATGGAGGCTACACGACATGTGTCTGGGAGAGCCACGACTGTAGGAGGCTACACGACACGTGTCTGGGAGACCCGGGACTGAAGGAGGCTACACGACATGTGTCTGGGAGACCCGGGACTGAAGGAGGCTACACGACATGTGTCTGGGAGAGCCAAGACTGATGGAGGCTACACGACACGTGTCTGGGAGACCCGTGACTGAAGGAGGCTACACGACATGTGTCTGGGAGAGCCAAGACTGATGGAGGCTACACGACACGTGTCTGGGAGAGCCAATACTGATGGAGGCTACACGACATGTGTCTGGGAGACCCGGGACTTAAGGAAGCTACACGGCATGTGTCTGGCAGAGCCAAGACTGATGGAGGATACACGACACGTGTCTGGGAGAGCCAATACTGTAGGAGGCTACACGACATGTGTCTGGGAGAGCCAATACTGATGGAGGCTACACGGCATGTGTCTGGGAGAGCCAAGACTGATGGAGGCTACACGACATGTGTCTGGGAGACCCGGGACTGAAGGAGGCTACACGACATGTGTCTGTGAGAGCCAGGACTGAAGGAGGCTACACGACATGTGTCTGGGAGATCCGGGACTGAAGGAGGCTACACGACATGTGTCTGGGAGACCCGGGACTGAAGGAGGCTACACGACATGTGTCTGGGAGACCCGGGACTGAAGGAGGCTACACGACATGTGTCTGGGAGACCCGGGACTGAAGGAGGCTACACGACATGTGTCTGGGAGACCCGGGATTGAAGGAGGCTACACGACATGTGTCTGGGAGACCCGGGACTGAAGGAGGCTACACGACATGTGTCTGGGAGACCCGGGACTGAAGGAGGCTACACGACATGTGTCTGGGAGACCCGGATTGAAGGAGGCTACACGACATGTGTCTGGGAGACCCGGACTGAAGGAGGCTACACGACATGTGTCTGGGAGACCCGGGACTGAAGGAGGATACACGACATGTGTCTGGGAGCCCCGGATTGAAGGAGGCTACACGACATGTGTCTGGGAGAGCCAGGACTGAAGGAGGCTACACGACATGTGTCTGGGAGACCCGGGATTGAAGGAGGCTACACGACATGTGTCTGGGAGACCCGGGATTGAAGGAGGCTACACGACATGTGTCTGGGAGTGCCAGGACTGAAGGAGGCTACACGACATGTGTCTGGGAGACCCGGGATTGAAGGAGGCTACACGACATGTGTCTGGGAGATCAACGACTGAAGGAACAATCGTAATATAGTTATCAACTGAGGGAAGGACGGAGGGGAAGATAAGTGAATAAATTAAAAAATAATGCAAACCAGAGTAAAAGAGAGATGTGAGAAGTGGGTCAGTTATGCACCTGTTAGGTGGGGGAATGTAGCTAAGAGAGAGGCAGAGACAGAGAAAAAGATAACAGATAGAGAAAGACAGAGATAGAGAAAAGAAAAAGAAGAGATAGAGAGAGAGAGAAAGGCAGAGACAGAGAAAAAGAAAACAGATAGAGAAAGACAGAGATAAAGAAAAGAAAAAAAGAGATAGAGAGAGAGAGAGAGGCAGAGACAGAAAAAGTAAAAAAGAGATACAGATAGAAAGAGAGATAGCGAATTTTAGGAGGTATTAAGCAAATGCTTAGGGAATTATGAACCAAGTGAGAGAGTATAAGTGTTGTTGGGGACCTGAACACTACAGTGTATCACAGCAGGTAAAGGATAATGAAGATCTCTAATTAAATTATGCATAAAAATTAGTTTGGTAATAGATAATACTTATCTTAAGAAGAAACAAGAATACGAGAGATGATGGAGTGCGCATGACAGCACCTTGTAGAATATATATTTAATAAAAGGTTGATGGTTAGAGTGTGTGTCATCCTTGAAGAGGAGCGACTGACACCTCAGATCAGTGTTCACTGGCGGCTTCTCTAAAACTAAACGTTGATCAACAAATTGTATTTCTTTGTACAGCATAAAAATGCAGTTTACAGGCAATAAAATATTGTTAAACGCAAAAGAAAGGAACCAACACGAGGTGGATGTCAGGAAAATGAAGTACAAGGAACTGGAGGAGGAGACCGTGGGAGATGTAACCGTGTGTTAGTAGGAAGGTGGGAGACAGTGGGAGATGTAACCGTGTGTTAGTAGGAAGGTGGGAGAAAGTGGGAGATGTAACCGTGTGTTAGTAGGAAGGTGAGAGACAGTGGGAGATGTAACCGTGTGTTAGTAGGAAGGTGGGAGACAGTGGGAGATGTAACCGTGTGTTAGTAGGAAGGTGGGAGACAGTGGGAGATGTAACCGTGTGTTAGTAGGAAGGTGGGAGACAGTGGGAGATGTAACCGTGTGTTAGTAGGAAGGTGGGAGACAGTGGGAGATGTAACCGTGTGTTAGTAGGAAGGTGGGGGACAGTGGGAGATGTAACCGTGTGTTAGTAGGAAGGTGGGAGACAGTGGGAGATATAACCGTGTTAGTAGGAAGGTGGGAGACAGTGGGAGTTGTAACCGTGTGTTAGTAGGAAGGTGGGAGACAGTGGGAGATGTAACCGTGTGTTAGTAGGAAGGTGAGAGACAGTGGGAGATGTAACCGTGTGTTAGTAGGAAGGTGGGAGACAGTGGGAGATGTAACCGTGTGTTAGTAGGAAGGTGAGAGACAGTGGGAGATGTAACCATGTGTTAGTAGGAAGGTGGGAGACAGTGGAGATGTAACCGTGTGTTAGTAGGAAGGTGGGAGACAGTGGGAGATGTAACCGTGTGTTAGTAGGAAGGTGGGGACAGTGGGAGATGTAACCGTGTGTTAGTAGGAAGGTGGGAGACAGTGGGAGATATAACCGTGTGTTAGAGGAAGATGGGAGACAGTGGGGGATGTAACCGTGTGTTAGTAGGAAGGTGGGAGACAGTGGGAGATGTAACCGTGTGTTAGTAGGAAGGTGAGGACAGTGGGAGATGTAACCGTGTGTTAGCAGGAAGGTGGAGACAGTCGGAGATGTAACCGTGTGTTAGTAGGAAGGTGGGAGACAGTGGAGATGTAACCGTGTGTTAGTAGGAAGGTGAGAGACAGTGGGAGATGTAACCGTGTGTTAGTAGGAAGGTGGGAGACAGTGGGATATATAACCGTGTGTTAGTAGGAAGGTGGGAGACAGTGGGAGATATAACCGTGTGTTAGGAGGAAGGTGAGAGACAGTGGGAGATGTAACCGTGTGTTAGTAGGAAGGTGGGAGACAGTCGGAGATGTAACCGTGTGTTAGTAGGAAGGTGAGAGACAGTGGGAGATGTAACCGTGTGTTAGTAGGAAGGTGGGAGACAGTCGGAGATGTAACCGTGTGTTAGTAGGAAGGTGGGAGACAGTGGGAGATATAACCGTGTGTTAGTAGGAAGGTGGAGTCAGTGGGAGATGTAACCGTGTGTTAGTAGGAAGGTGGGGACAGTGAGATGTAACCGTGTGTTAGTAGGAAGGTGAGAGACAGTGGGAGATGTAACCGTGTGTTAGTAGGAAGGTGGAAGACAGTGGAGATGTAACCGTGTGTTAGTAGGAAGGTGGGAGACAGTGGAGATATAACCGTGTGTTAGTAGGAAGGTGGGAGACAGTGGGAGATGTAACCGTGTGTTAGTAGGAAGGTGGGAGACAGTGGAGATGTAACCGTGTGTTAGTAGGAAGGTGGAGACAGTGGGAGATGTAACCGTGTGTTAGTAGGAAGGTGGAGACAGTGGGAGATGTAACCGTGTGTTAGTAGGAAGGTGGGAGACAGTGGAGATGTAACCGTGTGTTAGTAGGAAGGTGAGAGACAGTGGGAGATGTAACCGTGTGTTAGAGGAAGGTGGAGACAGTGGAGATGTAACCGTGTGTTAGTAGGAAGGTGGGAGACAGTGGGAGATGTAACCGTGTGTTAGTAGGAAGGTGAGGGGACAGTGGAGATGTAACGTGTGTTAGTAGGAAGGTGGAGACAGTGGAGATGTAACCGTGTGTTAGAGGAAGGTGGGAGACAGTGGGAGATGTAACCGTGTGTGTTAGTAGGAAGGTGGGAGACAGTGGGAGATGAACCGTGTGTTAGTAGGAAGGTGAGAGACAGTGGAGATGTAACCGTGTGTTAGAGGAAGGTGGGAGACAGTGGGAGATATAACCGTGTGTTAGTAGGAAGGTGGGAGACAGTGGGAGATGTAACCGTGTGTTAGAGGAAGGTGAGAGATCAGGGAGATGTAACCGTGTGTTAGTAGGAAGGTGGGAGACAGTCGGAGATGTAACCGTGTGTTAGTAGGAAGGTGAGAGACAGTGGGAGATGTAACGTGTGTTAGTAGGAAGGTGGGAGACAGTGGAGATGTAACCGTGTGTTAGTAGGAAGGTGGAGACAGTGGGGGATATAACCGTGTGTTAGTAGGAAGGTGGGAGACAGTGGGAGATTAACCGTGTGTTAGTAGGAAGGTGGGAGACAGTGGGAGATGAAAACCGTGTGTTAGTAGGAAGGTGGGAGACAGTGGGAGATGTAACCGTGTGTTAGTAGGAAGGTGGGACAGTGGAGATGTAACCGTGTGTTAGTAGGAAGGTGGGAGACAGTGGAGATATAACCGTGTGTTAGTAGGAAGGTGGGAGACAGTGGGAGATATAACAGTGTGTTAGTAGGAAGGTGGGAGACAGTGGGAGATGTAACCATGTGTTAGTAGGAAGGTGGGAGACAGTGGGAGAATGTAACCATGTGTTAGTAGGAAGGTGGAGACAGTGGAGATGTAACCTGTGTTAGTAGGAAGGTGGGAGACAGTGGGAGATGTAACCATGTGTTAGGAGGAAGGTGGGAGACAGTGGGAGATGTAACCGTGTGTTAGTAGGAAGGTGGGAGACAGTGGGAGATATAACCGTGTGTTAGTAGGAAGGTGGGAGACAGTGGGAGATATAACCGTGTTAGTAGGAAGGTGGGAGACAGTGGGAGATGTAACAGTGTGTTAGTAGGAAGGTGGGAGATATAACCGTGTGTTAGTAGGAAGGTGGGAGATATAACCGTGTGTTAGTAGGAAGGTGGGAGATATAACCGTGTGTTAGTAGGAAGGTGGGAGACAGTGGGAGATGTAACAGTGTGTTAGTAGGAAGGTGGGAGATATAACCGTGTGTTAGTAGGAAGGTGGGAGATATAACCGTGTGTTAGTAGGAAGGTGGGAGACAGTGGGAGATGTAACCGTGTGTTAGTAGGAAGGTGGGAGACAGTGGGAGATGTAACCGTGTGTTAGTAGGAAGGTGGGAGACAGTGGGAGATGTAACCGTGTGTTAGTAGGAAGGTGGGAGACAGTGGGAGATGTAACCGTGTGTCAGTAGGAAGGTGGGAGACAGTGGGAGATGTAACCGTGTGTTAGTAGGAAGGTGGGAGACAGTGGGAGATGTAACCGTGTGTTAGGAGGAAGGTTGGAGACAGTGGGAGATATAACCGTGTGTTAGTAGGAAGGTGAGAGACAGTGGGAGATATAACCGTGTGTTAGTAGGAAGGTGGGAGACAGTGGGAGATGTAACCGTGTGTTAGTAGGAAGGTGGGAGACAGTGGGAGATGTAACCGTGTGTTAGTAGGAAGGTGGGAGACAGTACGGTTAATGAAGGCAGTCGGGTAGATTGAAGAATACGGTGCTAGAGTGGACAGCAGAAGTTCGTGGATTTAGAAAAGTGTTTGTCAGTGGGAAGATGAATAACTGGTGTAAGGATTTGAAGAGGAGGGATGTTCACTCCATCAGTCTTAATTGGTGGACTAAACATATCGACTCAAGAATGAGGGACTGATTGCCTCAAATTCCTTCTCATCTTCCACCATTCATCGTTACCACAATAAACATTCCCAAATGTTGCAAAACTGTTTCAATCTTCAACATGTCAGTTTTCTAAACCATTTACATCACAAGAGTTAACAAGGTCATGAAAGTCTTGCACACCTCCCAAAATGGGTTGGGCAATTTTTTTTGGTTTATGGGTTTGAGTTTGAGAAGGACCAGACTACTATGGGCCAGTAAGCCTCCTGCAGTGCTCCTCCTTGCTTTTATTCTTATGTTGTTACATGTGTACTGAAGGAGAGACGTCAACTCCTGTGTTATTTGCGTCGTGATGAATATGTCCAGCTGTGATGTTGAAGACAGAGTAAAACAACTTAAGTTGAATCAAGTTTATAAAATTGCTCACAAACAGTGTCCAGAATATCTTTCTGCCAATTTTGTCAAGGCTGGGAACCAAAGCAGTCATAGTACTAGGGGGAGAGAGCACAACTTTGTAGTACCCACAGTCAGTGGCCAGGCTTCAAACACCTTTTATTGTACAGCAATAAAGGAATGGAACAGACTGCCTGCACATGTCAAAGCCAGTCATGGCATAAGCCAGTTCAAGAAGAGAGCCAAAAGGTACCTAATGAATGTAGCGACAGAAAGGGAGGAGAATGATTTTTATTTTTTTTAGATAACACATGTACATGTAAATAACTCTTTTTACCTTATTCCTTTTAATTTTAGTATAATAACTAGTATCTACTAGTGTCTAATATTAAGGTATTAAATGGACCCCAATGGAAATAAGTCACTCTGACTTTTTGGGTTATCCTGGGTTTTCTACACATATGCTGCTATGTATGATAATCTATGTAACTGTATTTGTGTATACCTGAATAAACTTACTTACTTACTTACTAATGATTGCTGTGATGTTGCAGTTATTGTTGTGATGTTGCAATGAAGGCTGTGATGTTGCAGTGATGGCTGTGATGTTGCAGTGATGGCTGTGATGTTGCAGTGATGGCTGTGATGTTGCAGTGATGGCTGTGATGTTGCAGTGATGGTTGTGATGTTGCAGTGATGGCTGTGATGTTGCAATGATGGTTGTAATGTTGCAATGATGGCTGTGATGTTGCAGTGATGGCTGTGATGTTGCAGTGATGGCTGTGATGTTGCAGTGATGGCTGTGATGTTGCAGTGATGGCTGTGATGTTGCAATGATGGCTGTGATGTTGCAGTGATGGCTGTGATGTTGCAATGATGGCTGTGATGTTGCACTGGACAGTACGTGGGTGAAGCTGAGATTCTCTTCCTCTTATCGTCTCTTCTGGCTCTCCTTTCTTGGATTGTTGGTGGGTTTTTTTCCTTCAGCTGTTCCCTCTTCTTTTTTTCCTGACCCAGTCTAGCTACACACGCTCATATTTTACCATACTCATTATGATCTTCTCTCATGTTGTGTGTGTGTGTGTTAGTTAGTTACCATTTTGTTAGTTACCATTTTGTCCTAGGCACATGTCGATTAGACACTAGGCCTGTTGTATGTGTGTGTGTGTGTGTGTGTGTGTGTACTCACCTAGTTGTGGTTGCAGGGGTCGAGACATAGCTCCTGGCCCCGCCTCTTCGTTGGCCGCTACTGGGTCACTCTCCGTGGGCCATGAGCTTTATCATACCTCTTCTTAAAGCTATGTATGGAACCTGCCTCCACTACATCGCTTCCCAAGCTATTCCACTTCCCGACCACTCTGTGCCTGAAGAAATACTTCCTAACATCCTTGTGATTCATCTGAGTCTTCAACTTCCAACTGTGTCCCCTTGTTGCTGTGTCCCATCTCTGGAACATTCTGTCTCTGTCAACCTTGTCAATTCCTCTCAGTATTTTATATGTCGTTATCATGTCCTCTATCTCCTGTTCTCCAGTGTCGTCAGGTCGATTTCCTAACCTCCTCGTGTGTGTGTGTGTGTAAGGAAACACTTCGAAATGTTTCCGCCCACCGGAATTGAACCCGGGCCCTCCGTGCGTGAAGCGAGAGCTTCAGCCACTAGGCCACCGGGGCTGTGTGTGTATTTGTGTATGTGTGTCAATGTGTGTGTGTGTGTACTCACCTATTTGTGGTTGCAGGGGTCGATTCATAGCTCCTGGCCCCGCTTCTTCACTGATCGCTACTGGGTCCTCTCTTTCCCTGCTCCATGAGCTTTATCATACCTCGTCCTAAAACTATGTATGGCTCCTGCCTTCACTACATCACTTGCCAGACTATTCCACTTCCTGACAACTCTGTGACTGAAGCAAAATAAATCGTTATCATGTCTCCCTTCTGTCCTCCAGTGTCGTCAGGCCGATTTCCTTTAACCTTTCTTCATAGAGTATTCCCCTTAGCTTTGGAACTAGTCTTGTTGCAAACCTTTGCGCTTTCTCTAATTTCTTGACGTGCTTGACCAGGTGTGGGTTCCAAACTGGTGCTGCATACTTCAGTATGGGCCTGACGTACACGGTGTACAGAGTCTTGAACGATTCCTTACTGAGGTATCGGAACGCTATTCTCAGGTTTTCCAGGCGCTCATATGCTGCAGCAGTTATCTGGTTGATATGCGTCTCAGATGTGCTCGGTATTATACTCACCCCAAGTTCCTTTTCCTTGAGTGAGGTTTGCAGTCTTTGTCCACCTAGCCCATACTCTGTCTGCGGTCTTCTTTGCCCTTCTCCGATCTTCATAACTTTCCACTTGGCGGGGTTAAATTCAGGGCGCCAGTTGCTGGACCAGGCTTGCAGCCTCTCCAGGTCTCTTTGTAGTCCTGCCTGATCCTCATTCGATTTAATTCTCCTCATTAACTTCACATCATCTGCAAACAGGGACACATCTGAGTCTATCCCTTCCGTCATGTCATTCGCATATACCAAAAATAGCACTGGTTCTAGGACTGACCCCTGTGGAACCCCGCTCGTCAGAGGCGCCCACTGTGATATCACGTCACATACCATGACTCGTTTCTGCCTCCCTGTCAGGTATTTAGTGTCTCATGTCTGTCTCCTTTCTTAAAAATGGGAACTACATTTGCTGTCATCCATACCTCAGGTAGTTGCCCAGTTTTAATGGATGCATTGAAAATTGTTGTTAGTGGCACACACAGCGTTTCTGCTCCCTCTCTAAGGACCCACGGAGATATGTTGTCTCATCCCACCGCATTTGAGGTATCAAGTTCACTTAGCAGCTTCTTCACCTCCTCCTCGGTTGTGTGTATTTCAGCCAGCACTTGTTGGTATATCCATTGTTGATGTACTCCCTTATTCTGACTTCCCGGAGTTCTTTCTGTCTCCACTGTAAATACGTCCTTAAATATCCTGTTGAGCTCCTCACATACTTCTTGATCGTTTCTTGTGAGCTCCCTACCTTCCTTCCTCAGCCTAGTCCTTACTGTTGTCTTCCTCCTGATGTGGCTATACAACAGCTTCGGGTCAGACTTGACTTTCGATACAATGTCGTTTTCAAACTGTCGCTGAGCCTCCCTCCTTATCTGTGCATACTCGTTTCTGGCTCTTCGACTAATCTCTTTATTTTCCTGGGTCCTTTGTCTTCTACTTTTTCCATTCTCTAGTGCACTTAATTTTTGCCTCCCTACACCTTTGGGTAAACCAAGGGCTCGTTCTGGTCTTCCCATTATTTCTGTTGCTCTTGGGAACAAACCTTTCCTCTGCCGCTTTTCATTTTGTTGTCACGTAGTCCATCATTTTGTTTACTGATTTTCCTACCAATTCTCTTTCCCACTGAACCTCTTGCAGAAAGTTCCTCATGCCTGTGTAGTTTCCCTTTTGTAGTTTGGTTTTTCCCATCCTACTCTTGTTACCCTCTCCACTTGTAATTCTACTATGTATTCAAAGCTCAGGACCACGTGATCACTATCTCCGAGGGGCCTTTCATATGTAATGTCTTCGATGTCTGAGATACTCAAGGTGAATACGAGGTCCTGCTTTGTTGATTCATCCTCACCTCTCTCTCTGGTTGTGTCCCTAACATGTTGATGCATGAGGTTTTCCAGTACCACATCCATCATCTTGGTTCACCATGTTTCAGGACACTCATGTGGCTCCAGGTTTTCCCAGTTAATCTCCTTGTGATTGAAATCGCCCATAATCAGTAGCTCTGCTCTACCAGTGTGAGCTCTTCTGGCCACCTCCGCCATTGCTCTGTTGCTCTCTTCATATTCTCTTGGCCTCCTGCAGTTCTATGGAGGGTTATACATCACTGCAATGACTACCTTATGTCCCTCGACTGAAATGTACCTACTATATAGTAGTCCCTTTAGCATATTTCGTCAATTCCTTCCATTTCCTCAAATCCTCATCGTTTTTTAATGAACAGTGCAACTCCTCCTCCCCCTCTACTCCCTCTATCTTTCCTCAGGATCTGATATCCGGGTGGGAAGATTGCATCTGTTATCATCCCAGTGAGCTTCGTTTCTGTGACTGCTATGATGTCCGGGAACGTCTTCTTGACTCTTTCATGCCACTCCTCACATTTATTTGTTTTTCCATCTGCATTCGTATACCAAACCTTCAACTTCTTTTTTAAAACTGTTGTCATATGTATGTCATATGTACCATATGCATATACTTGTGTAGTACCAGCTATATTTATATTTAAGATCCCTAGGATAGCTACCTGTGACGTCATCTGTGACGTCACGAGTCTCGCATGTGGGACGCTTCCACCAAGCGCCCACCCTCATTATCTCGAGGGTAGGCCTAAACGCCGGAACAGGTACAGCTGGGTTCTCCCTCACTACTCAATATATCTACATCACCATCCATCCTGTGTTTCTCTCAACCGTTATTACTCTCCCAGTACCCACACGACACTGTTGTCTGGGGAGAACGTTGTGGCTGGGGGAGCGGGAGACCTGGCGAGGAACTAGGGTGGGGGGTTGCTGTGGGGGTGGAGTTAGTGATGAGGGGGTGGGGGCAGTGGGTACGGTGTGTGGGTTTTGGGTGTGTGTGTATTTGTGTATGTGTGTGTGTCAGTGTATGCCAGAGTATATCAATGTATGTCAGTGTGTATCAGTGTGTCTGACTTATATAAATTATATAACATTTCAACTGAAGAATAATTGCCTAAAAGCACTGGATAATTGCCAGCTTTGATTATCAATTAGACTCAAGCTTTCAGCATAAGAATTATTTCCCACTAATGCAGCTCGACTCAAAACAGCTCATGGGAAGCCTCTATGTGAAATTTTACCCATTTATGATTTGCATCTCACAAACATTTTAATTAAAATCATCACGAATCAAAAAAAAAAAAAAAAAAAGATAGTTCTCCCTTTTGTCAGATCTTGAGCTTTTCATCAATGAAAGCAACTGGGTATTCCTACAATATATTTTTATTATTATTATTATTATTATTATTATTATTATTATTATTATTATTATTATTATTATTATTATTATTATTATTGGGAGTCATTCTACCCATAAGGATAATATGGCAAGTAAAGAATACGAGGTAATCAGGTTCAGAGCTTCACACTCAGATGGGTGGCACCGGGTTCAAGGTAGTGCCACTCACTGTATGAGTGGCACCAGGTTCAAGGTAGTGCCACTCGCAGTATGAGTGGTACCGGGTTCAAGGCAGTGCCACTAACTATGACTGGCACTCACAGTATAAGTGGCACCAGGTTCAAGGGAGTGCCGCTCACAGTATGAGTGGCACGAGGTTCAAGGCAGTGCCACTCACAGTATGAGTGGCACCAGGTTCAAGGCAGTGCCACTCACAGTATGAGTGGCACGAGGTTCAAGGTTGTGCCACTCACAGTATGAATGGCACCAGGTTCAAGGCAGTGTCACTCACAGTATGAGTGGCACCAGGTTCAAGGCAGTGCCATTCACAGTATAAGTGGCACAGTCCTAGGAGCTGGGCTCTCTGACCAAATCTCAAAATCTTCCTGAAAGTGAATTTGTTCATTTAAAATGAATTGTTATAAGTTCTCCCATTGCTACTCCAGGGCCCCTAACCACCCCAGGGACCCCTAAAGACTCCAGGTACCGCTAACCATTCTAGGGACCCTAACCAACCCAGAGCTCCTAACCACTCCAGGGACCTCTAACCTCCCCAGGGCTCCTAACCAACCCAGAGCCCCTAACCACCCCAGGGCCCTTAACTACCCCAGAGCCACTGACCACCCCAGGGCCCCTATCAATCCTAGGGCCACTGACCACTCCAGGGTCTAACAATCATGGTGTAATCACCTGTTGATGATATAATTGCTAACTGCAGATAGTTGGAAAATTAAACCAATTTATTACGAGTGTTGTTAACTAGAGAGACGCAGTTGTAGTTAGCATTGTTAGTATGTTAATGTTAGCATTGTTAGTGTGTTAATGTTAGCATTGTTAGTGTGTTAATGTTAGCATTGTTAGTGTGTTCATGTTAGCATTGTTAGTGTGTTCATGTTAGCATTGTTAGTGTGTTAATGTTAGCATTGTTAGTGTGTTCATGTTAGCATTGTTAGTGTGTTAATGTTAGCATTGTTAGTGTGTTAATGTTAGCATTGTTAGTGTGTTAATGTTAGCATTGTTAGTGTTAATGTTAGCATGTTAATGTTAGCATTGTTAGTGTATTCATGTTAGCATTGTTAGTGTGTTCATGTTAGCATTGTTAGTGTGTTCATGTTAGCATTGTTAGTGTGTTCATGTTAGCATTGTTAGTGTGTTATAGCATTGTTAGTGTGTTTATGTTAGCATTGTTAGTGTGTTCATGTTAGCATTGTTAGTGTGTTCATGTTAGCATTGTTAGTGTGTTAGCATTGTTAGTGTGTTATGTTAGCATTGTTAGTGTGTTATTTAGCATTGTTAGTGTGTTAATGTTAGCATTGTTAGTGTGTTAATGTTAGCATTGTTAGTGTAACATTTAGTGTGTTCATGTTAGCATTGTTAATGTGTTTATGTTAGCATTGTTAGTATGTTCATGTTAGCATTGTTAGTGTGTTCATGTTAGCATTGTTAGTGCGTTAATGTTAGCATTGTTAGTGTGTTAATGTTAGCATTGTTAGTGTGTTAATGTTAGCATTGTTAGTGTGTTAATGTTAGCATTGTTAGTGTGTTAATGTTAGCATTGTTAGTGTGTTCATGTTAGCATTGTTAGTGTGTTCATGTTAGCATTGTTAGTGTGTTAATGTTAGCATTGTTAGTATGTTAATGTTAGCATTGTTAGTGTGTTAATGTTAGCATTGTTAGTGTGTTAATGTTAGCATTGTTAGTGTGTTAATGTTAGCATTGTTAGTGTGTTAATGTTAGCATTGTTAGTGTGTTCATGTTAGCATTGTTAGTGTGTTCATGTTAGCATTGTTAGTGTTATGTTAGCATTGTTATGTGTTATGTTAGCATTGTTAGTTGTTATGTTAGCATTGTTAGTGTGTTCATGTTAGCATTGTTAGTGGTTATGTTAGCATTGTTAGTGTGTTATGTTAGCATTGTTAGTGTTATGTTAGCATTGTTAGTGTGTTAATGTTAGCATTGTTAGTGTGTTATGTTAGCATTGTTAGTGTTTATTAGCATTGTTAGTTGTTAATGTTAGCATGTAGGTTAAGAGCATTGTTAGTTTTCAGTAGCTTTTAGTGATGTTAGCATTGTTAGTGTGAAGCATTGTTAGTGTTAAGCATTGTTAGTGTGTCAATGCACTTGTTATGTGTATGTTAGCATGTTATTGCATTTTTGTTATAGCTGAGGCAATGTTAGCATTGCTTAGGTGTAAGCATTGTTAGTATGCTGTTAGCATTTTGTCCAGTTAGCATTGGTAACATGTGCCTGCTCATGACACATTGTTAGTGGCTCTGCTGGACATGTAGTGACCTGCCTGCTGTTAGCATCAGGTTGACTCTGTCCTGCTGGACACAGGTGACCTGCCTGCTGGACACAGGTGACCTGCCTGCTGGACACAGGTGACCTGCCTGCTGGACACAGGTGACCTGCCTGCTGGACACAGGTGACCTGCCTGCTGGACACAGGTGACCTGCCTCTGGACACAGGTGACCTACCTGCTGGACACATGTGACCTGCCTGTTGGACACATGTGACCTGCCTGCTGGACAAAGGTGACCTGCCTGCTGGACACATGTGACCTGCCTGCTGGACACAGGTGCCTGCCTGCTGGACACAGGTGACCTCCTCTGGACACAGAGATGCCTCCTGACACATGTGACTAGTGTGACATGACCTCCTGCTGGACACAGTGACTGCCTAGCTGACACAGGTGACCTGACCTGCTGGACACATGTGAATGCCTGCTGGACACAGGTGACCTGCCTGCTGAACACATGTAAGCTACCTGCTGGACACAGGTGATCTGCCTGCTGGACACAGGTGACCTGCTAGCTGAACACAGGTGACCTGCCTGCTGGACACAGATGACATTCTTGCTGGACACAGGTGACCTGCCTGCTGGACACAGGTGACCTGCCTGCTGGACACAGGTGACCTGCCTGCTGGACACAGGTGGCCTGCCTGCTGGACACAGGTGGCCTGCCTGCTGGACACAGGTGCCTGCCTGCTGACACAGGTGCCTGCCTGCTGGACACAGGTGCCTGTCCTGCTGGACACAGGTGACCTGCTTGCTGGACACAGTGTGACCATTGCCTATGCTGGACACAGTGCATTTCTCATGGATCACAGGTCTCTCTTGCCTGCTCTGACCAGGTCCTGCCTTCTGCTGTATACGTGGCCTCCCTGCTGGACACATGGCTGCCTGCTACACAGTCCTCCTCTGGCACATGTATACCTTGCTGGACACAGTGTGAATATCACATCAGTGACTACTGAAACACCTGTATTCTGCATGGTGACCTGCCTCTGCTCTGTTCCCTTCACTGATCTCGTTCCCCATACTACTGATTCCTGTCTCCCTGTGGACCACTGATATACCCAAGTCTCCCCAGTGGCCACTGATATTCCTCAAGTTCCCAGTGGACCAGTGACTACATATACAATCTCCGTGGCACAATGCAGTCTCCCAGTGACCTACTGATATAACCTAGTCTCCCAGTGGCCACTGATATAACCAAGTCTCCCAGTGGGCCACTGATATAACCCAAGTCTCCCAGTGGGCCACTGATATAACCCAAGTCTCCCAGTGGGCCACTGATATAACCCAAGTCTCCCAGTGGGCCACTGATATAACCCAAGTCTCCCAGTGGGCCACTGATATAACCCAAGTCTCCCAGTGGGCCACTGATATAACCCAAGTCTCCCAGTGGGCCACTGATATAACCCAAGTCTCCCAGTGGGCCACTGATATAACCCAAGTCTCCCAGTGGGTCACTGATATAACCCAAGTATCCCAGAGGGCCACTGATATAACCCAAGTCTCCCAGTGGGCCACTGATATAACCCAAGTCTCCCAGTGGGCCACTGATATAACCCAAGTCTCCCAGTGGGTCACTGATATAACCCAAGTCTCCCAGTGGGTCACTGATATAACCCAAGTCTCCCAGTGGGTCACTGATATAACCCAAGTCTCCCAGTGGGCCACTGATATAACCCAAGTCTCCCAGTGGGCCACTAACAACAATATGATGTTCAGTGAGGACAAACTTTCACTGACTCTGCTTTGGAAAAATTCATTAATGGAAGAGTGCAAGACGAACTGGTATCATGATGGAGCGGAAGTTCAATGTGCCAGACTTGTGAGTGTCGGAGTCAGAGAATCTCACCTTCAAGAATCACGACGATGTTTTATTACCGCAAAAACAAGTAAAAAGAAATGTTAGTCCTGCGTAAGTAAATGATTCAAATAGAAGAAATGCTGAGTCAGTGATGATTGTGTTCTCTGCAGTTTCTCCTTGAAGGTAGAAAACGGTAATTCAGTAATGGTTTGGCTAAATGGTTTGGAAAAGCGTCGAGTTGATAAATGAGACTTGTGCGACACCTGGGTAGCTTTATTCTGGAAACGTTGAGCCAGCCAATGGCTTCATCAGTCCAATGTAAAGTAGAAAGATGAGAGGTATTCAGTCCGTCAGCCTGGGGTCGATGTGTTCGATACATCAGTCGACTCCAGGCCGAGGGACTGATTACCTCAACTCGTCTCATCTTCCACCTCTCTCGGTCAGGGTTATAGAGCTCAAGGGAATGAAGATTAATCGGCTTTTATCCATGGAATGGAATATGCATCTCTAATCCTTGGAACAAGAGTCCTTTTCCAGCATGAAGACTGTCATGTGCCCCCGGTGGCACATGACAGCTGATCTGAGTGCCATCTGGCACCTGATCTGAGTGCCCCCTGGCATCTGATCTGAGTGCCACCTTGAACCTGATCTGAGTGTCACCTGGAACCTGATCTGAGTGCCACCTGGCACCTGATCTGAAGTGCCACCTGGCACCTGATCTGAGTGCCACCTGGAACCTGATCTGTGTGCCACCTGGAACCTGATATGAGTGCCATCTGGCACCTGATTTGAGTGCCACCTGGCACTTGATATGAGTGCCACCTGGCACCTGATGAGTGCCACCTGAAACCTGATCTGAGTGCCACCTGGAACCTGATCTGAGTGCCCCCTGGTACCTGATGAGTGCCACCTGGAACCTGATCTGAGTGCCACCTGGAACCTGATCTGAGTGCCACCTGGCACCTGATCTGAGTGCCACCTGGCACCTTCATCCACTTGGCTACAAATCTATTTCCAAAAGTAGTTATTCCTATATCCTCTCTCAATCTGTATTTATCCAACTTGAATCCATTACCTCAGACTGATGCATTAACATATATACTGACATGTTGATAATGATGGTGACCACTAAGATGGTGATGGTAATCGCCAAGATGTTGATGGTGGTTACTAAGATGATGGTGATGGTAGCCACTAAGATGGTGATGGTGATATTAAGACAGTGGGAATAAAAGTTAACTACGTTTCCCTGTCATATTCCGTCACACAGGATGGGTTTCACAATGTTGAAATGTGTCAGTCTCAGCTGGGAGACTTCTGTAGTGTCAGTCTGAGCGGGGAGACTTCCGTAGTGTCAGTCTGAGCTGGGAGACTTCCGTAGTATCAGTCTGAGCTGGGAGACTTCCGTAGTGTCAGTCTGAGCTGGGAGACTTCCGTAGTGTCAGTCTGAGCGGGGAGACTTCCGTAGTGTCAGTCTGAGCTGGGAGACTTCCGTAGTGTCAGTCTGAGCTGGGAGACTTCCGTAGTGTCAGTCTGAGCTGGGAGACTTCAGTAGTGTCAGTCTGAGCTGGGAGACTTCAGTAGTGTCAGTCTGAGCTGGGAGACTTCCGTAGTGTCAGTCTGAGCTGGGAGACTTCAGTAGTGTCAGTCTGAGCTGGGAGACTTCAGTAGTGTCAGTCTGAGCTGGGAGACTTCAGTAGTGTCAGTCTGAGCTGGGAGACTTCAGTAGTGTCAGTCTGAGCTGGGAGACTTCAGTAGTGTCAGCCTCAGCTGGGAGACTTCCGTAGTGTCAGTCTGAGCTGGGAGACTTCAGTAGTGTCAGTCTGAGCGGGAGACTTCCGTAGTGTCAGTCTGAGCTGGGAGACTTCAGTAGTGTCAGTCTGAGCTGGGAGACTTCCGTAGTGTCAGTCTGAGCTGGGAGACTTCAGTAGTGTCAGTCTGAGCTGGGAGACTTCAGTAGTGTCAGTCTGAGCTTGGAGACTTCAGTAGTGTCAGCCTGAGCTGGGAGACTTCAGTAGTGTCAGTCTGAGCTGGGAGACTTCAGTAGAGTCAGTCTGAGCTGGGAGACTTCAGTAGTTTCAGCCTGAACTGGAAGACTTCAGTAAAACAATGATAATATCGTCCAGTATTCCAGCAAGGGTTCATCAGCTACGGCAGCTTCAGAGGTCTCAGGATGACCTATAACCAGCTACGGCAGCTTCAGAGGTCTCAGGATGACCTATCACATAAGCAGAAGTAATGAGTTCTTTAAGAAGATATCTCCATCAGAGAGCGAGGACACAGCAGAATTTATTTAAAAGAGACAGAGAAAAAGAGGAAGACGTCCTCGGTTAACATATATTCATAATTATAACACTGTGGGAGCATTTTGTACCTCAGAACACACAATTGTACCAGGATTGTGACTGTCGGCCTGGACGTTGTGAAACACAACTCAACCTCACTGAGTACTACAACACAACTCTACCTCACTGAGTACTGCAACACAACTCTACCTCACTGAGTACTGCAACACAACTCTACCTCACTGAGTACTGCAACACAACTCTACCTCACTGAGTACTGCAACACAACTCTACCTCACTGAGTACTGCAACACAACTCTACCTCACTGAGTACTACAACACAACTCTACCTCACTGAGTACTGCAACACAACTCTACCTCACTGAGTACTACAACACAACTCTACCTCACTGAGTACTACAACACAACTCTACCTCACTGAGTACTACAACACAACTCAACCTCACTGAGTACTACAACACAACTCTACCTCACTGAGTACTGCAACACAACTCTACCTCACTGAGTACTGAAACACAACTCTACCTCACTGAGTACTGCAACACAACTCTACCTCACTGAATATTGCAACACAACTCTACCTCACTGAGTACTGCAACACAACTCTACCTCATTGAGTACTGCAACACAACTCTACCTCACTGAGTACTGCAACATAACTCTACCTCACTGAGTACTGCAACACAACTCTACCTCACTGAGTACTGCAACACAACTCTACCTTACTGATTACTGCAACACAACTCTACATCACTGAGTGCTGCAACACAATTCAACCTCACTGAGTACTGCAACACAACTCTACCTCACTGAGTACTGCAACACAACTCTACCTCACTGATTACTGCAACACAACTCTACCTCACAGAATACTGCAACACAACTCAACCTCACTGAGTACTGCAAAACAACTTTACCTCACGGAGTAATGCAACACAATTCTACCTCACAGTACTGCAACACATCTCTACCTCACTGAGTACTGCAACACAACTCTACCTCACTGAGTACTACAACACAACTCTACCTCACTGAGTACTACAACACAACTCAACCTCACTGAGTACTACAACACAACTCTACCTCACTGAGTACTGCAACACAACTCTACCTCACTGAGTACTGAAACAGAACTCTACCTCACTGAGTACTGCAACACAACTCTACCTCACTGAGTACTGCAACACAACTCTACCTCACTGATTACTGCAACACAACTCTACCTCACTGAGTAATGCAACACAACTCTACCTCACTGAGTACTGCAACATAACTCTACCTCACTGAGTACTGCAACACAACTCTACCTCACTGAGTACTGCAACACAAAACTACCTTACTGATTACTGCAACACAACTCTACCTCACTGAGTACTGCAACACAACTCTACCTTACTGATTACTGCAACACAACTCTACCTCACTGAGTGCTGCAACACAACTCAACCTCACTGAGTACTGCAACACAACTCTACCTCACTGAGTACTGCAACACAACTCTACCTCACAGAATACTGCAACACAACTCAACCTCACTGAGTACTGCAAAGCAACTCTACCTCACGGAGTACTGCAACACAATTCTATCTCACAGAGTACTGCAACACATCTCTACCTCACTGAGTACTGCAACACAACTCTACCTCACTGAGTACTGCAACACAACTCTACCTCACTGAGTACTGCAACACAACTCTACCTCACTAAGTACTGCAACACAACTCTACCTTACTGAGTACTACAATACAACTCTACCTCACTGAGTACTGCAACACAACTCAACCTCAATGAGTACTGCAAAACAACTCTACCTCACTGAGTACTGCAACACAATTCTACCTCAGAGAGTACTGCAACACAACTCTACCTCACTGAGTACTGCAACACAACTCTACCTCACTGAGTATTGCAACACAATTCTGCCTCACAGAGTACAGCAACACAACTCCACCTCACTGAGTACTGCAACACAACTCTACCTCACTGAGTACTGCAACACAACACTAACACCCACTAAACTCTACTTAGTCATACCACTAACTACTCACTAACTAACTCTACTTAGTACACTAACACCACTAAACTCTACATAGTACACTAACACCCACTAAACTCTACTTAGTACACTAACACCCACTAAACTCTACTTAGTACACTAACACCCACTAAACTCTACTTAGTACTCTAACACCCACTAAACTCTACTTAGTACACTAACACCCACTAAACTCTACTTAGTACACTAACACCACTAAACTCTACTTAGTACACTAACACCACTAAATCTACTTAGTACACTAACACCCACTAAACTCTACTTAGTACACTAACACCCACTAAACTCTACTTAGTACACTAACACCCACTAAACTCTACTTAGTACACTAACACCCACTAAACTCTACTTAGTACACTAACACCCACTAAACTCTACTTAGTACACTAACACCCACTAAACTCTACTTTGTACACTAACACCCACTAAACTCTACTTTGTACACTAACACCCACTAAACTCTACTTAGTACACTAACACCCACTAAACTCTACTTAGTATACTAACACCCACTAAACTCTACTTAGTACACTAACACCCACTAAACTCTACTTAGTACACTAACACCCACTAAACTCTACTTAGTACACTAACACCCACTAAACTCTACTTAGTACACTAACACCCACTAAACTCTACTTAGTACACTAACACCCACTAAACTCTACTTAGTACACTAACAGCCACTAAACTCTACTTAGTACACTAACAGCCACTAAACTCTACATAGTACACTAACACCCACTAAACTCTACTTAGTACACTAACACCCACTAAACTCTACTTAGTACACTAACACCCACTAAACTCTACTTAGTACTCTAACACCCACTAAACTCTACTTAGTACACTAACACCCACTAAACTCTACTTAGTACACTAACACCCACTAAACTCTACTTAGTACACTAACACCCACTAAACTCTACTTAGTACTCTAACACCCACTAAATGCAAGGTGAACTAAGATAAGTCGAGCAGCGCTGAGCTACGATGCTGGACATTAATTCATTAGAGACCACACATGAACCCTACCAACACTTACACCCCAGGCCGGCGCACACACACACACACACACACACACACACACACACACACACACACACACACACACACACACACACACACACACACACACACACATGGCATGGTGGCTAGCGCTCTTGCTTCACGCACGGAGTGCCCGGGTTCAATTCCCGGCGGTGCCGAAACATTTCGAAGTGTTTCGTTACACACACACGCACACAGACATACATACAACAGGCCTAGTGTCTAATCGACATGTGCCTAGGACAAAATGGTAACTAACACAACTACAAAGGGATCTGGACGGGCTGCAAGCCTGGTCCAGCAATTGGCTCCTGGAGTTCAACCCAACCAAGTGCAAAGTCATGAAGATTGGGGAAGGGCAAAGAAGACCGCAGACGGAGTACAGTCTAGGAGGGCCAGAGACTACAAACCTCAATCAAGGAAAAAGATCTTGGGGTGAGTATAACACCAGGCACATCTCCTGAGGCGCACATCAACCAAATAACTGCTGCAGCATACGGGCGCCTAGCAAACCTAAGAACAGCATTCCGACATCTTAATAAAGAATCGTTCAGGACCCTGTACACTGTGTACGTTAGGCCCATACTGGAGTATGCAGCACCAGTTTGGAAACCCACACCTAGGCAAGGACGTAAAGAAGCTAGAGAAAGTGCAAAGGTTTGCAACAAGATTGGTCCCGGAGCTAAGGGGTATGTCCTACGAGGAGAGGTTAAGGGAAATCGACCTGACGACACTGGAGGACAGGAGAGATAGGGGGGACATGATAACGACATATAAAATACTGAGAGGAATTGACAAGGTGGACAGAGACAGAATGTTCCAGAGATGGGACACAGCAACAAGGTGACACAGTTGGGAGTTGAAAACTCAGATGAATCACAGGGATGTTAGGAAGTATTTCTTCAGTCACAGAGTTGTCAGGAAGTGGAATAGTTTGGGAAGCGATGTAGTGGAGGCAGGATCCATTCATAGCTTTAAGAAGAGGTATGATAAAGCTTATGGCGCAGGGAGAGTGACCCAGTAGCGGCCAGTGAAGAGGCGGGGCCAGGAGCTATGAATCGACCCCTGCAACCACAAGTAGGTGAGTACAACTAGGTGAGTACACACACACACACACACACACACACACACACACGGGGCCAGGAGCTGAGTATCGACCCCTGCAACCACAATTAGGTGAGTACACACATACATACATACATACATACATACATATATAGAGTATATGTGTACTCAGTAGCCATTTTATTAGGTACTATACATCCACTCGTTATTGGAAATATCTAATCAGTCAATCACCGGGTAGCAGCTCAATGTCTGAAAACATGCAGACATAGTCAAGAGGATCAGTTGTTGTTCAGACCAAACATCAGACTGGGGAAGAAATGTGATCAAAGTGACTTTGACTGTGGAATGATTGTTGGTGCCAGACAGACGCGGTGGTCTCACAAACTGCTGGTCTGGGATTTTCACACAAAACAGTCGCTAGAGTTTACAGAGAATGATGTGGAAAAATCAGAACATGCAGTGAGCAGCAGTTCTGTGGGAGAAAATGCCTTGTTAATGAGAAAGGTTAAAAGGGAATGGCCAAACTGGTTCAGGATGACAGGAAGGCGACAGTAATTCATATAACCACGTTGCGAGAGTGGTATGCAGAACAGCATCTCTGAACACTCAACACGTAAATCCTTGTAGTGGATGGGCTACAGCAGCAGAAGGCTAAACCAGGTTCCACTCCTGTTAGCTAAGACCAGGAAACCGAGGCTATAGTGGGCACAGGCTCACCAAACCTGAACAGTTGAAGACTTGAAAAAGTGTCGCCTGGTCTGACGAATCGCGATTTCCGCTGCGACATGCAGATGGTAGTCACAATCTGGCATAAGCCTTTGGGATGTAGTGGAACGGAAGTTCCGCAGTGTGAATGTGCAGCTGACAAATCTTCAGCAACTGTGTGATGCTATCATGCTAACATGAACCAGGATCTCTCAGGAATATTTCCAGCATCTTGTTGAATCCATGACACCTACAATTCAGGTTGTTCTGGTGGCAAAGATGATCTCTACCCAGTAGTGTTTACCTAATAAAGTCACTACTAAGCGTTTATATATATATATATATATATATATATATATATATATATATATATATATATATATATATATATATATATATATATATATAATATAGGGAGGTACCACCTCTAGAGAAGAGAATAAACGTACCTTAGGGTAAACTCAAGGTTCTTCCCGGAGCTGTTTGAATATATTCATCTCCTACCACCCCCTATATTCTATATTATATGTGAACTTTATTATTTATAGACAGAATACAGTGACAGAAAACACAAACATGAATACATTGTTACAATATATCAAAGATTATGAATCTCGTCCAACTCCTCCGAAGCGGAGGACATCCCTGAGCCGTATTGTCAACATTGTGTCTTCCATGATCTTAGCACAGAAGATTGTGTGCGCCTCTATTGTTCTGTCGTATACAGTAGGAAACTTTAGTTCTTCCATTATGTTGATTCTAGTGTACTCTGAAGCACTCAGAATTATCTGTATGGCTTGTTGTGGATTACTTTAAGTTTATTAAGGGCATCAAATTGGAAAGTTAATGAGCATGGTAATCAATGACATCTAATTAAAATCATGTTGAACAATCTTACATATCTAACACTAATTCAAAAGTTTCTTCATACAAGTGTTCCAGGGGGATTAAGTCTCTTCAAGTCCGCAGTGTAGATTACTTACAATATCGCTGCTTATTCAAACTCCTAACTATATGTATTGTTCAGGGTCATTGATTTGGAAGGACGGCATGATCTTCATGCAGGCATTTGGGCATAAGATTTTAGTCTTGTCTGTAGATATATCGAGGCCAGCCTTGCTGATGGTTGTGAGGCCAGCCTTGCTGATGGTTGTGAGGCCAGCCTTGCTGATGGTTGTGAGGCCAGCCTTGCTGATGGTTGTGAGGCCAGCCTTGCTGATGGTTGTGAGGCCAGCCTTGCTGATGGTTGTGAGGCCAGCCTTGCTGATGGTTGTGAGGCCAGCTTGCTGATGGTTGTGAGGCCAGCCTTGCTGATGGTTGTGAGCCGTTTCTGAGGCGCTTGGGCAGCCAGCTTGCTAGGTTGGCAGCCTTGCTGGGTTAGGCCCTGTGATGGTTGTGAGGCCAGCCTGCTGGGTTGTGAGGCCAGCCTGTTGGTTGTGAGGCGTTGCTGAGTTGGCAGCCTTGTGGTTGGAGGCCAGCTGTGGGTGGAGCCACTGAGGTGCGCCTGGGTGGCCGCTGTGTGGGGCAGCCTTGTGTTGGCGTTGGTGGCAGCCTTGTGATTAGCAGCTTGTGGTGCCAGTTCTGGGTTGCGCTTTGGTGTGGCAGCCTAGTGGTGGGGAGGGTTGTGAGCGCCTGCGTTGAGGCTGGTTGTGCCGCTGGTGGCCGCTTTGAGGTTGACACCTCGTGGTTGGGCCGCCCGGTGCCCTCTGGTTGTGGCGTTGGAGCCGCCTGTGGTTGAGGCCAGCTTTGGCCCTGATGGTGGCCAGCCTTGCTGATGTTGAGCCAGCCTGCTGGGTGAGCTTGATTGAGGCGCTGCTGTGGTTGTGAGCGCCTGCTGTGTGACACCTTCGGTTGTGAGCAGCTTTGAGGTGGACCCCTGCTAGGTTGGGCCAGCCTTGGGTTGTGAGGCACAGCCTTGATGGGAGGTGCAGCCTTGCTGATGGACCAGCCGCTGATGGTGAGCCAGCTTGGTGAGGCCAGCCTTGCTGAGGTGCCAGCCTGTGATGTGAGCCACCTGTGAGGTTGAGCCAGCCTGCTGGGGAGCTTCTGGTGGCCTTGCTGATGTGAGCCAGCCTGGTGGCAGTTGCTGATTTGGGCCAGCCGTGAGTGGAGGCAGCTGCAGTGAGGCCAGCCTGTGAGGTTGTAGGCCAGCCAGTGAGCCATGCGAGTGGCCAGCCTGAGGTTGTGAGGCCAGCCTTGCTGATCACTGCTGAGTGAGCCAGCCCTGAGGTTGTGAGCTCTGGTTGAGGGCCGCTGAGTTGAGAGCGTGATGTGACCAGCCTTCTGATGGTTGTGAGCCAGCCTGCTGATGGTTGAGCCAGCCTTGCTGTGGTTGTGAGGCCAGCCTTGCTGATGGTTGGAGCAGCCTGCTGATGGTTGTGAGAGCTCGCTGCTGATGGTTGGAGCCAGCCCTGAGGTTGAGGCCAGCCTGCTGATGGTTGTGGCCAGCTGCTGATGGTTGAGCCAGCCTTGCTGATGGTTGTGAGCCAGCCTGCTGATGGTTGTGAGGCCAGCCTTGCTGAGGTTGAGCCAGCCTGTGATGGTTGAGAGCCTGTGAGGTGTGAGGCCAGCCTGCTGATGGTTGAGGTGTTGTGAGCACCTGCTGATGGTTGTGAGGCCAGCCTGCTGATGGTTGAGGCCAGCCTTGCTGAGGTTGGATTGTGATGGTGAGCCAGCCTGTGAGTTGTGAGCCAGCCTTGCTGATGGTTGTGAGGCCAGCCTTGTGAGGTGTGAGGCCAGCCTTGCTGATGGTTGTGAGGCCAGCCTGCTGAGTTTGAGCCAGCTGCTGATGGTTGAGGCCAGCCTTGCTGATGGTTGTGAGGCCAGCCTGCTGAGGTTGTGAGGCAGCCTTGCTGATGGTTGGAGGCCAGCCTTGCTGATGGTTGGAGGCCAGCCTGTGAGGTTGTGGCAGCCTGCTGAGGTGAGCCAGCCTTGCTGAGGTTGTGAGGCCAGCCTGCTGAGGTGTGAGGCCAGCCTTGCTGAGGTTGGAGCCAGCCTGCTGAGGTGGAGCACCTCTGAGGTGAGGCCAGCCTGCTGATGGTTGAGGCCAGCCTGCTGATGGTTGAGCCAGCCTTGAGGTGACCAGCTCTGATGGTTGAGCCAGCCTTGCTGAGGTTTGAGCCAGCCTTGCTGAGGGGCCAGCCTTGTGAGTTGTGAGCCAGCCTTGCTGTGTTGAGCCACCTGCTGAGTTGGACCAGCCTGCTGGTGAGCCCTTGCTGAGAGCCAGCCTTGCTGATGGTTGACCAGCCTGAGGTGCACCTGTGGTGACCACGAGGTGGCACCGCTGATGTTGGCCAGCCTTGCTGAGGTGGAGCCAGCCTGCTGATGGTGAGCAGCCTTGCGGTTGAGGCCAGCCTGCTGATGGTGGAGGCTGCTGTGGTTGGGCCATGCTGATGTGCAGCCTGCTGAGGTGTGGCCACCTGCTGAGGTAGTGCTGAGGTTGACCCTTGCTGATGGTGAGCCAGCCTTGGATGGTGGAGAGCCTTGCTGATGGTGAGATGTGTGACAGCTGAGTAGCCACCTGCTGTGAGCCACTGAGTGTGGGCCACCTGCGGGAGCCAGCTGTGTGTGAGCCACCTTGCTGTGGTGACCAGCCTGTGAGGTGAGCCACCTGCTGATGTGAGCCGCCTGCTGATGCAGCCTTGCTGATGGTTGTGAGGCCAGCCTTGCTGATGGTTGTGAGGCCAGCCTTGCTGATGGTTGTGAGGCCAGCCTTGCTGATGGTTGTGAGGCCAGCCTTGCTGATGGTTGTGAGGCCAGCCTTGCTGATGGTTGTGAGGCCAGCCTTGCTGATGGTTGTGAGGCCAGCCTTGCTGATGGTTGTGAGGCCAGCCTTGTTGATGGTTGTGAGGCCAGCCTTGCTGATGGTTGTGAGGCCAGCCTTGTTGATGGTTGTGAGGCCAGCCTTGCTGATGGTTGTGAGGCCAGCCTTGCAAACCTGAGACATCTGAGCGTCGGTCAAGTAGCACATCAACATACGTCGTAGGGGAGTCTTGTTCCAGTAGTAGTAATATTTACAGAGCACCATCAAATCAGTATTGGCCGCATATTTGCTCGTTTAAGTCCTTGAACTCGCTATATGCCTTAAAAATTATCGAGTGAGCTTTTTGCAGTTTCTCCATTTCTGTGGTAGTTCATAAAGTGTGTTCTAACTGTGAGTGCGAGGTGGAACTAAAACGTTTTATACAGTTGTTGTGATAGTTCGTCACCTCTGTAACATAGACTTTGTACAGTACATGCACAGTAATTAAAGGTGCTTGCCTCGTACCACGTGTAGATCTTAAGTTTGAAGTACTTATTAAAGTTTCCAGGTGTGCTGACGACATGATGACATTTTTAACAAAAGGTAGTGGCAAGGCATCGATTATTGTGTGTGCTTAGCTGTGCCTGGGATGCGAGTGAGGGGCGAGTTGAGCCAAAGAATTGGAGTGATTCTCCCCTTGGAACAATCCCAATTATATTACATTCCCCCAGTCTCTGCATAATCCCTATGGGTTTAGCGCTTCCCTATAAATGCAATAATACGCTTTGGTGAGCAGAGGTGGTTGAGAGGAGAGGAGAGGTGATGCGGCCAGGCCAGCATCTCCACACTCAGCGATATTGAACTGATCTAGCAATAGTGACGCTCCAGCACTGTCTTACTCTCACCTCCAGCATCACTGACACTGTCTTACTCTCTCCTCCAGCATCACTGACACTGTCTTACTCTCTCCTCCAGCATCACTGACACTGTCTTACTTTCTCCTCCAGCATCACTGACACTGTCTTACTCTCTCTTCCAGCATCACTGACACTGTCTTACTCTCACCTCCAGCATCACTGACATAGTTACAGACATCGTCTAGCTATACAAAAGACATGCGTCTCACCAGTAAAAATAATCTTCCACTAAGTCAACCTTTTTCTGGATTGTTGATTGCTACATTCCCATCTTACTAAATAAAAACAAAAGTAAGAGTATGACTCCAGGTAAATATACCATGCGGTCCTGGACCACCAGAGTTTAGACATTAGTGTCACCCAACAAGAGACGGTCCAGCGGTACACTTCGTTCATTTTCCGACTGCCTTGTGTGCAAAACTTTCTATTTTGGGAAAGAGGAGCAGGATGCTGTTATTGTTTTGTATTTTTTTTTTTTTCTGGAGGTTGTGTATGGCAGTTTGTGGGTCTGGGAAGAGGCCAGCAAGCAAACACAGGCTGTTATGAACACTTGGTTACATTGTACAGCGCAGAGGTGTGCGTGTTCTGTACAACGCACACCTCTGCGCTGTACAATGTAACCAAGTGTTCATAACAGCCTGTATTTGCTTGCTGGCCTCTGCCCAGACCCACAAACTGCCATACACAACCTCCAGAACAAAAAAATACAAAACAATAACAGCAGAGGTGTGCGTGTTCTGTACAGCGCAGAGGTGTGCGTGTTCTGTATAGCGCAGAGGTGTGCGTGTTCTGTATAGCGCAGAGGTGTGCGTGTTCTGTACAGCGCAGAGGTGTGCGTGTTCTGTACAACGCAGAGGTGTGCGTGTTCTGTACAGCGCAGAGGTGTGCGTGTTCTGTATAGCGCAGAGGTGTGCGTGTTCTGTACAACGCAGAGGTGTGCGTGTTCTGTACAGCGCAGAGGTGTGCGTGTTCTGTACAGAGCAAAGGTGTGCGTGTTCTGTACATCCTGCTGAGTCTTCAACACCTGTCTTGTTGTTGTTACTCTTCTTATTATTATTCTTGGGCTTGTTCTTTATTTGTACGTGTTCTTCCTCTTGTTCTTGTTCTTATTGCTGCTGCCGCTGTTATTGTTTTTTTTTTATTAATTTAGCTCTGTCCCTTAATTACAATGATAATAATGAAGGTGGTTAGAGAGAGAGAGAGAGAGAGAGAGAGAGAGAGAGAGAGAGAGAGAGAGGAGGGAGAGAGAGAAAGAAAGAGATGGAGAGAGAATGGTGTGAAAATTGTCAAATTAATTTCTTTTCATGTGATAACCCCCCTCTCTCTCTCTCTCCTCTCTCTCTCTCTCTCTCTCTCTCTCTCTCTCCTCTCTCTCTCTCTCTCTCTCTCTCTCTCTCACTCTCACTCTCACTCTCTCTCCCAGGGTCTGGCCACTCTCCCAACATACCATCTTCTTTAAAAGTGTCACTTTAATCTTCATGGAGATGCCTGGTCTCCGCTCACACCTTTCTCACTTTCTCTTTTATTTTCTTACTTTTTCACATTTCCTTTAACTCATCCACTCGTCCACTCCTTCACTCATCCACTTACCTCCTCCCTCCCACTAACCTCCTCCCTCCCACTAACCTCCTCCCTCCCACTAACCTCCTCCCTCCCACTAACCTCCTCCCTCCCACTAACCTCCTCCCTCCTACTAACCTCCTCCCTCCCACTAACCTCCTCCCTCCCACTAACCTCCTCCCTCCCACTAACCTCCTCCCTTCCACTAACCTCCTCCCTCCCACTAACCTCCTCACTCCCACTAACCTCCTCCCTCCCACTAACCTCCTCCATCCCACCAACCTCCTCCCTCCCACCAACCTCCTCCCTCCCACTAACCTCCTCCCTCCCACCAACCTCCTCCCTCCCACCAACCTCCTCCCTCCCACCAACCTCCTCCCTCCCACCAACCTCCTCCCTCCCACTAACCTCCTCCCTCCCACTAACCTCCTCCCTCCCACTAACCTCCTCCCTCCCACTAACCTCCTCCCTCCCACTAACCTCCTCCCTCCCACTAACCTCCTCCCTCCCACTAACCTCCTCCCTCCCACCAACCTCCTCCCTCCCACTAACCTCCTCCCTCCCACTAACCTCCTCCCTCCCACTAACCTCCTCCCTCCCACTAACCTCCTCCCTCCCACTAACCTCCTCCCTCCCACTAACCTCCTCCCTCTCACTAACCTCCTCCCTCCCACTAACCTCCTCCCTCCCACCAACCTCCTCCCTCCCACCAACATCCTCCCTCCCACCAACATCGTCCCTCCCACTAACCTCCTCCCTCCCACCAACCTCCTCCCTCCCACCAACCTCCTCCCTCCCACCAACCTCCTCCCTCCCACCAACCTCCTCCCTCCCACTAACCTCCTCCTTCCCACTAACCTCCTCCCTCCCACTAACCTCCTCCCTCCCACTAACCTCCTCCCTCCCACTAACCTCATCCCTCCCACTAACCTCCTCCCTCCCACTAACCTCCTCCCTCCCACTAACCTCCTCCCTCCCACTAACCTCCTCCCTCCCACTAACCTCCTCTCTCCCACTAACCTCCTCCCTCCCACTAACCTCCTACCTCCCACTAACCTCCTACCTCCCACTAACCTCCTCCCTCTCACTAACCTCCTCCCTCCCACTAACCTCCTCCCTCCCACCAACCTTCTCCCTCCCACCAACATTCTCCCTCCCACTAACCTCCTCCCTCCCACTAACCTCATCCCTCCCACTAACCTCCTCCCTCCCACCAACCTTCTCCCTCCCACCAACATCCTCCCTCCCACTAACCTCCTCCCTCCCACTAACCTTCTCCCTCCCACCAACCTCCTCCCTCCCACCAACATCCTCCCTCCCACTTGCCGAATAAGGCAAGCGAAAATTTGTGTATGCAATAATTCCGCAAAAATCATTCTGACCCTAACGAAAAAAAAATATTTAATTGTGTTTGTTTATTATTAAATTATTGTAAATCTATCTAAAATATATTTAGATGGATTAGGCTAAATAATATTGATAAGTTTTTTAAGGTTCTTTTGGTACAAAATTATTAATTTTTACATTAACATAAATGAAAAGAAATATATCTTTAAACGTATAAGAGAAAATTTTAGAAAGGACTTAATTTTAAACGAGTTCTTGCTAACTGTCCAGTTTTACCTATTCGACACGACATATATACATAAGGCCTTTCACATTGCAACTGCAAGTGCTTCTTCAGGAACAATACTGTGAGCAGAATCCAATTCCGAAGAGTGGAAGCAGGTGTGTCATGACACCGTGCATGCAGGACACACCAGCAGCTGGACACACCAGCAGCTGGACACACCAGCAGCTGGACACACCAGCAGCTGGACACACCAGCAGCTGGACACACCAGCAGCTGGACACACCAGCAGCTGGACACACCAGCAGCTGGACACACCAGCAGCTGGCCACACCAGCAGCTGGCCACACCAGCAGATGGACATACCAGCAGATGGACATACCAGCAGCTGGCCACACCAGCAGATGGACATACCAGCAGCTGGCCACACCAGCAGCTGGCCACACCAGCAGCTGGACACACCAGCAGATGGACATACCAGCAGCTGGACACACCAGCAGATGGACATACCAGCAGCTGGACACACCATCAGATGGACATACCAGCAGCTGGACACACCAGCAGATGGACATACCAGCCAGCAGTGATACCAAGTGCCAGGTGTCAAGGAAAGTATTTTAAAGAAGTAAATGATAACAAAGCTCATGAGCCTCGCAAACATGGTAGTTAATGGTAATAAATGACTCGTATAACCTGACAGTAATCATATTAGGCGGCCGATTATCCTTTCATTGTGATTAAAAGAGCAATAGATAATTTTGAGGTGCGTCTGGCAACTTCCCGTGTCTCCCGCTGTGCTCTGAGGATTTTCAATTGTTCATGTGTAACTCAGGTAACTCAAATATTCGCTACAATTCACCTGAAATTGCTTTATCAATTATATGTCCTAGAAGCTCCAAAATTTTTAATAACCAATGAATAGACAATTTGGGTGTCAGGTGGGTGTGGCTGTCACGGTGTTAAGGGAATTTCCCAGTGTTTACGTGTAACTATTACAACTCGTGTATCCGCCGGAAGTGACTTGTACTCGATGCTACAGAATTTTTAAACAACAAAAAGGCACAATACCGAGACTGAACACTTATCCAGGCTGAGGGACTGACCACCTCATATATCCAAGGTTGACCCACTAATTACATCATCTTCATTTCACTAATATACCACCTGCTGCTGCCTCTCTATTTCACTGAAGAAGTCTACTGTGTGGGCGAAACATTGAAGAGTAAAGACGCCCACCTGCTGCACATGTGTCTTACTCATCAATTTATCGTTATTTTATATCTTCATCAAGATAACAGTGACCTTGTATATTCAAGGAGACTATGATGGTAAGCATAAGCTAGACTAAGACACGGATACCCGTGCCATTAAACTAATACAAAACGACATACCTGTTTCTTAAGCCTCTTGTAAATACATCCGATCGTCATAACACTGAATAATTGACCACGAAGAACGAAAACAATGGCAAGGCAGCGGGTGAGTGTTGTAGTGGATGGTTGCGTGTTGTAGTGGATGGTTGTGTGTTGTAGCGGATGGTTGCGTGTTGTAGTGGATTGTTGCGTGTTGTAGTGGATGGTTGCGTGTTGTAGCGGATGGTTGCGTGTTGTAGTGGATGTTTGTGTTGTAGTGGATGTTTGTGTGTTGTAGTGGATTGTTGTGTGCGTTGTAGTGGATGTTTGTGTGTTGTAGTGGATTGTTGTGTGTGTTGTAGTGGATGTTTGTGTGTTGTAGTGAATGTTTGTGAGTATTGTAGTGGATGGATGTGAGTGTTGTAGTGAATGTTTGTGTGTTGTAGTGGATGTTTGTGTTGTAGTGGATGTTTGTGTGTGTTGTAGTGGATGTTTGTGTGTTGTAGTGGATGTTTGTGTGTTGTAGTGGATGGATGTGAGTGTTGTAGTGGATGTTTGTGTGTTGTAGTGGATGTTTGTGTGTTATAGTGGATGTTTGTGTGTGTTTTAGGGGATGTTTGTGTGTTGTAGTGGATGTTTGTGTGTGTTGTAGTGGATGTTTGTGTTGTAGTGGATGTTTGTGTTGTAGTGGATGTTTGTGTGTTGTAGTGGATGTTTGTGTTGTAGTGGATGTTTGTGTGTTGCAGTGGATTCTTGTGTGTGTTGTAGTGAATGTTTGCGTGTTGTAGTGGATTGTTGTGTGTGTTGTAGTGGATGTTTGTGTGTTGTAGTGAAGGTTTGTGAGTATTGTAGTGGATGGATGTGAGTGTTGTAGTGGATGTTTGTGTGTTGTAGTGGATGGATGTGAGTGTTGTAGTGGATGTCTGTGTGTTGTAGTGGATGTTTGTGTGTTGTAGTGGATGGATGTGAGTGTTGTAGTGGATGTTTGTGTGTTGTAGTGGATGGATGTGAGTGTTGTAGTGGATGTTTGTGTGTTGTAGTGGATGGATGTGAGTGTTGTAGTGGATGTTTGTGTGTTGTAGTGGATGGATGTGAGTGTTGTAGTGGATGGTTGTGGATGTTTGTGAGTATTGTAGTGGATGGTTGTATGTGTTGTGGTAGATGGTTGAGTGTTGTGGTAGATGGTTGTGAGTGTTGTGGTAGATTGTTGTGAGTGTTGTGGTAGATGGTTGAGCGTTGTGGTAGATGGTTGTGAGTGTTGTGGTAGATGGTTGAGTGTTGTGGTAAATGGATGAGTGTTGTGGTAGATGGTTGTGAGTGTTGTGGTAGATGGTTGTGAGTGTTGTGGTAGATGGTTGAGTGTTGTGGTAGATGGTTGTGAGTGTTGTGGTAGATGGTTTGAGTGTTGTGGTAGATGGTTGTGAGTGTTGTGGTAGATGGTTGTAGTGTTGTGGTAGATGGTTGAGTGTTGTGGTAGATGGTTGTGAGTGTTGTGGTAGATGGTTGTGAGTGTTGTGGTAGATGGTTGAGTGTTGTGGTAGATGGTTGAGTGTTGTGGTAGATGGTTGTGAGTGTTGTGGTAGATGGTTGAGTGTTGTGGTAGATGGTTGTGAGTGTTGTGGTAGATGGTTGAGTGTTGTGGTAGATGGTTGTGAGTGTTGTGGTAGATGGTTGAGTGTTGTGGTAGATGGTTGTGAGTGTTGTGGTAGATGGTTGAGTGTTGTGGTAGATGGTTGTGAGTGTTGTGGTAGATGGTTGAGTGTTGTGGTAGATAGTTGTGAGTGTTGTGGTAGATGGTTGAGTGTTGTGGTAGATGGTTGTGAGTGTTGTGGTAGATGGTTGAGTGTTGTGGTAGATGTGTGAGTGTTGTGGTAGATGGTTGAGTGTTGTGGTAGATGGTTGAGTGTTGTGGTAGATGGTTGTGAGTGTTGTGGTAGATGGTTGAGTGTTGTGGTAGATGGTTGTGAGTGTTGTGGTAGATGGTTGTGAGTGTTGTGGTAGATGGTTGAGTGTTGTGGTAGATGGTTGTGAGTGTTGTGGTAGATGGTTGTGAGTGTTGTGGTAGATGGTTTAGTGTTGTGGTAGATGGTTGAGTGTTGTGGTAGATAGTTGTGAGTATTGTGGTAGATGGTTGTGAGTGTTGTGGCAGATGGTTGAGTGTTGTGGTAGATGGTTGAGTGTTGTGGTAGATGGTTGAGTGTTGTGGTAGATGGTTGTGAGTGTTGTGGTAGATGGTTGAGTGTTGTGGTAGATGGTTGAGTGTTGTGGTAGATGGTTGAGTGTTGTGGTAGATGGTTGTGAGTGTTGTGGTAGATGGTTGAGTGTTGTGGTAGATGGTTGTAGTGTTGTGGTAGATGGTGTGAGTATTGTGGTAGATGGTTGAGTGTTGTGGTAGATGGTTGAGTGTTGTGGTAGATGTTGTGAGTGTTGTGGTAGATGGTTGAGTGTTGTGGTAGATGGTTGAGTGTTGTGGTAGATGGTTGAGTGTTGTGGTAGATGGTTTAGTGTTGTGGTAGATGGTTGAGTGTTGTGGTAGATGGTTGTGAGTGTTGTGGTAGATGGTTGAGTGTTGTGGTAGATGGTTGTGAGTGTTGTGGTAGATGGTTGAGTGTTGTGGTAGATGGTTGTGAGTGTTGTGGTAGATGGTTGTGAGTGCTGTGGTAGATGGTTGTGGTAGAATGTAGTTAAAATCAGCGTTAGAGTCACATTTACAATTTGGTTGTTCAATTCCTATTGATGTACGAAGTAATACTGGCTATGACTGATAATCCCCCCCCTGGTGGGCGAAACGTCTCCTTAATTAACATCCACCTACCGTATATCTTACTTGTCTTTCTTAATGACAGAATTCAAACAAGATGGGTCATTTTAAATCCTGATTCCCGAGCATTGTGTTTGTCGTAGTTTTGTGTATATTTGGCCTATATAGCTGACTTATATATATCTGCCTTATATATAGCTGCCTTATATATAGCTGCCTTATATATAGCTGCCTTATATATAGCTGCCTTATATATAGCTGCCTTATATATAGCTGCCTTATATATAGCTGCCTCATATATAGCTGCCTCATATATAGCTGCCTCATATATAGCTGCCTCATATATAGCTGCCTCATATATAGCTGCCTTATATATAGCTGCCTCATATATAGCTGCCTCATATATAGCTACCTTATATATAGCTGCCTCATATATAGCTGCCTCATATATAGCTCCCTCATATATAGCTGCCTCATATATAGCTGCCTTATATATAGCTGCCTCATATATAGCTGCCTTATATATAGCTGCCTCATATATAGCTGCCTTATATATAGCTGCCTCATATATAGCTGCTACCACAAGGTACACACAATTACGGACCTACATTTTTGGGGCCCTGAAGCTTGAACTGTTATGGGGGCCCCTTCGCAACCACTTCTCATAAACAAGACCCCAAAAAAATTAAGCAATGTGGACCAGAATCGCTTCTAGGGCCCCCTCTGGGATTAGGGGCCCTGAAGCTTGAGCTTCATTAGATTCATAATAGATCCACCCCTGGGGTACACACAACCCCCGGGTACACACAACCCCCGGGTACACAACCCCTGGGTACACACAACCCCTGGGTACACACAACCCCCGGGTACACACAACCCCCGGGTACACACAACCCCCGGGTACACACAACCCCTGGGTACACACAACCCCTGGGGAACTGGAGATTATTTTGATTTAGGTGTATGGTAGCTTTAATTCCTTGTATCAAAACACAGTCATTATAGGGAGTGGAGACGGTGGTCCTACCTTCTCCAGCCTCCAGAATATTGACACCTGGACTGTATACACTGGGACGTATACTCATACGTCTCACACCTTATATTCCCAAGGAGACTTTGCTTTAATTAAGTACCATTTTAGGGATTAATGTATCGTAGTTCAATGGTGGACAGGTGATACGCAGCCTTTATGACCCTAGTGGATTATTATTATTATTATTATTATCATTGGGGAGCGATAAACCCATAGGGATTATACTGCGCCTGTGTGGGGAGGGGGAGATGGAAGGCATTCAGTCTCAGTTCAGGGAACTTGAATACAGATCCAATTCCCTAGATCAAGAGCCCCTCACCAGCATCACCTTGAGGGGTGATCCTCGTGCAGTCCATAGTAATAAAATATTTTTAACTGCTTACCATTAATGTCATTCAGTTTTATAAAACCATTTATCATGTGGAAATAATTTATTATTATTATTATCATTTTTATTATTATTATTTTTATTATTATTATTTTTATTATTATTTTATTATTATTTATTTTTTTATTAACACATCGGCCGATTCCCACCAAGGCAGGGTGGCCCGAAAAAGAAAAACTTTCATCATCATTCACTCCATAACTGTCTTGCCAGAGGGGTGCTTTACACTACAGTTATAAAACTGCAACATTAACACCCCTCCTTCAGAGTGCAGACACTGTACTTCCCATCTCCATAAATGTTTCTTTGCTCACACTCCAACAGCACGTCAAGTATTAAAAACTATTTGTCTCCATTCACTCCTATCAAATACGCTCACACATGCTTGCTGGAAGTCCAAGCCCCTCGCACACAAAACCTCCTTTACCCCCTCCCTCCAACCTTTCCTAGGCCGACCCCTACCCCGCCTTCCCTCCACTACAGATTTATACACTCTCGAAGTCATTCTGTCTCGTTCCATTCTCTCTACATGTCCGAACCACCTCAACAACACCTCCTCAGCTCTCTGGATAATAGTTTTGGCAATCCCGCACCTCCTCCTAATTTCCAAACTCCGAATTCTCTGCATTATATTCACACCACACATTGACCTCAGACATGACATCTCCACTGCATCCAGCCTTCTCCTCATTGCAACATTCATCACCCATGCTTCACACCCATATAAGAGTGTTGGTATAACTATACTCTCATACATTCCCCTCTTTACTTCCATGGACAAGGTTCTTTGTCTCCACAGACTCCTAAGTGATCCACTCACCCTTTTCCCCTCATCAATTCTATGATTCACCTCATCCTTCATAGACCCATCCGCTGACATGTCCACTCCCAAATATCTGAATACATTCACCTCCTCCATACTCTCTCCCTCCAATCTGATATCCAATCTTTCGTCACCTAATATTTTTGTTATCCTCATCACCTTACTCTTTCCTATATTCACTTTCAATTTTCTTCTTTTACACACCCTACCAAATTCATCCACCAACCTCTGCAACTTCTCGTCAGAATCTCCCAAAAGCACAGTGTCATCAGCAAAAAGCAACTGTGAAAACTCCCACTTTGTATTTGATTCTTTATCTTTTAACCCCACACCTCTTGCCAAGACCCTCGCATTCACTTCTCTTACAACCCCATCTATAAATATATTGAACAACCACGGTGACATCACACATCCTTGTCTAAGGCCCACTTTTACTGGGAAATAGTCCTCCTCCCTCCTACACACTCTAACCTGAGCCTCACTATCCTCATAAAAACTCTTCACTGCTTTCAGTAACCTACCTCCTATTCCATATACCTGCAACATCTGCCACATTGCCCCCTATCCACCCTATCATACACCTTTTCCAAATCCATAAAGGCCACAAAAACCTCTTTACCCTTATCCAAATACTGTTCACCTATATGTTTCACTGTAAACACTTGGTCTACACACCCCCTACCTTTCCTAAAGCCCCCTTGTTCATCTGCTATCCTGCTTTCTGTCTTACTCTTAATTCTTTCAATAATAACTCTATCATACACTTTACCAGGTACACTCAACAGACTTATTCCCCTATAATTTTTGCACTCTCTTTTGTCCCCTTTGCCTTTATACAAAGGAACAATACACGCTCTCTGCCAATCCCTAGGTACCTTACCCTCTTCCATACATTTATTAAATAATAGCACCAACCACTCCAAAACTATATCCCCACCTGCTTTTAACATTTCTATCTTTATCCCATCAATCCCAGCTGCCTTACCCCTTTCATTCTACCCACTGCCTCACGAACTTCCCCACACTCACAACTGGCTCTTCCACACTCCTACAAGATGTTATTCCTCCTTGCCCTATACACGAAATCACAGCTTCCCTGTCTTCATCAACATTTAACAACTCCTCAAAATATTCCCTCCATCTTCCCGATACCTCTAACTCTCCATTTAATAACTCTCCTCTCCTATTTTTAACTGTCATATCCATTTGTTCCCTAGGCTTCCTCAACTTATTAATCTCACTCCAAAACTTTTTCTTATTTTCAACAAAATTTGTTGATAACATCTCACCCACTCTCTCATTTGCTCTCTTTTTACATTGCTTCATCACTCTCTTAACCTCTCTTTTTCTCTCCATATACTCTTCCCTCCTTGCATCACTTCTACTTTGAAAAAACTTCTCATATGCTAACTTTTTCTCCCTTACTACTCTCTTTACATCATCATTCCACCAATCGCTCCTCTTCCCTCCCTCACCCACTCGCCTGTAACCACAAACTTCTGCTGAACACTCTAACATTACATTTTTAAATCTACCCCATACATCTTCGACCCCATTGCCTACACACTCACTAGCCCATCTGTCCTCCAATAGTTGTTTATATCTTACCCTAACTGCCTCCTCTTTTAGTTTATAAACCTTCACCTCTCTCTTACTTACTGCTTCTATTTTCCTTGTATCCCATCTACCTTTTACTCCCACTGTAGCTATAACTAAAAAGTTATTATTATTATTATTATTATTATTATTATTTTATCGTTATTATTATTATTTTATTGTTATTATTATTATTATTTTATTGTTATTATTAGTTTATTATTATTATTATAACATACTTAGATACACTAAAAAAACACTATCTTAATCCAGTATATTGTGTTGTCATGGATAATCAACACACTCAGCAACACACAACATATAATTTGTTTTCTAAATGTCGAGGATGTTTTCTAATTCGTTAAAATGATACCGTAGTTTGACTTGGCCGCTTTACAGTGTTTTCATGAGTAAAATCCACTCCATTTTGCCCAGACGTTAAGAGAGAGTGGAGGCAGACCTCCAGGAGTGTGTTACATGCTGGAGGTGAGAGTGGAGGCAGGCCTCTAGGAGTGTGTTACATGCTGGAGGTGAGAGTGGAGGCAGGCCTCTAGGAGTGTGTTGCATGCTGGAGGTGAGAGTGGAGGCAGGCCTCCAGGAGTGTGTTGCATGCTGGAGGTGAGAGTGGAGGCAGGCCTCCAGGAGTGTGTTGCATGCTGGAGGTGAGAGTGGAGGCAGGCCTCCAGGAGTGTGTTGCATGCTGGAGGTGAGAGTGGAGGCAGGCCTCCAGGAGTGTGTTACATGCTGGAGGTGAGAGTGGAGGCAGGCCTCTAGGAGTGTGTTACATGCTGGAGGTGAGAGTGGAGGCAGGCCTCCAGGAGTGTGTTACATGCTGGAGGTGAGAGTGGAGGCAGGCCTCCAGGAGTGTGTTACATGGTGGAGGTGAGAGTGGAGGCAGGCCTCAGGAGTGTGTTACATGCTGGAGGTGAGAGTGGAGGCAGGCCTCTAGGAGTGTGTTACATGCTGGAGGTGGAGTGGAGGCAGGCCTCCAGGAGTGTGTTGCATGCTGGAGGTGAGAGGAGGCAGGCCTCTAGGAGTGTGTTGCATGCTGGAGGTGAGAGTGGAGGCAGGCCTCCAGGAGTGTGTTGCATGCTGGAGGTGAGAGTGGAGGCAGGCCTCCAGGAGTGTGTTGCATGCTGGAGGTGAGAGTGGAGGCAGGCCTCCAGGAGTGTGTTGCATGCTGGAGGTGAGAGGTAGCCAGGGCCAGAGGGTAATATTGAAGCAGCCCTGTGCAACAAGAGATGTGCCTTCATTGCATCAGTATCTCTACTATCTTGCTTGCAATGGTCAAGTCCTCGTTCCTCAGAATCATCACGTCTGTCATGTTCACCAAGTCGTATCCAACGTGATCAACTTTATCAAGAACGCTTGATAAATCATCTCTTCAAGGACAGTGCCTTGATACTGATAGGCTGTGGATTCCCTCCTTTGAATCAAACCCGATTGCCTCCTACTCCCCAGGCGCTGCATGACTCTTACTGGTTTAGCGCTTCTCCGTGATAATAACAATAATAGGTTGGTCAAGCATTACGAAGACACAAACATCAGTGACTAACAAACATCAACTGTAAACAGACTGTCTTGAATGACAAAATATATATTATAAAGTGTTCAGGGGAGGAGAGGGAAAAAACAGATGTGATATATTTATGAACGATGCATTACTCTAATTACAGGACCTGGTAATATAAGCTCCTCACTTTGTTTAGTAAAATTATCTTTGTTGAAAAAGCTAAGTCAGCAAGTTAGCTGTCAAGTACACGATGCTCTCTCTCTCTCTCTCTCTCTCTCTCTCTCTCTCTCTCTCTCTCTCTCTCTCTCTCTCTCTCTCTCTCTCTCTCTCTCTCTCTCTCTCTCTCTCTCTCTCTCTCTCTCTCTCTCTCTCTCTCTCTCTCTCTCTCTCTCTCCTCTTTCCCCTTTCTCTCCTCTCTCTCCCCTCTCTCTCTATATATATCTCTCTCACACACACACACACACACACACACACACAAAAAAAAAAAAAAAAAATCTCTTGCTTCACGCACGGAGGGCCCGGGTTCAATTCCCGGCGGATCAGAAACATTTCGAGTGTTTCCTTACACACACAACAGGCCAAGTGTCTAATCGACATGTGCCTTGGACAAAATGGTAACTAACTAACACACACACACACACACACACACACGCCAGAAGGGCTCATGCGAGCAGGGCAAAGCTACTGATCATGGGTGACTTCAACCACAAGGAAATAGACTGGGAAAACTTGGAGCCACATGGGGGCTAAGATACGTGGAGGGCTAAGATGATGGAGGTGGTACTGGAAAACTTCATGTACCAACACGTAAGGGATACTACCAGGGAGAGAGGAGAGGATGAACCAGCGAGACTGGACCTAGTATTCACCTTGAGTAGTGCAGATATTGAGGACATCACACATGAAAGACCCCTCGGGGCCAGTGATCACATGGTTTTAAGCTTTGATTACACAGTAGAGTTACAAGTGGAGGGGGAGGCAGATAGAGCCAGAAGAATGAAGCCAAACTACAAGAAAGGGGACTACACGGGCATGAAGAACTTCCTAAACGGGGTTCAGTGGAACAGAGAACTGGAAGGGAAGTCAGTAAACGAGATGATGGAATATGTGACAACAATATGCAAGGAAGCTGAGGAGAGGTTTATACCCAAGGGAAACAGAAATAACGAAAAAGCCAGGATGAGCCCTTGGTTCACCCAAAGGTGCAGGGAGGCCAAAACCAAGTGTGCTAGGGAATGGAAGAAGTATAGAAGGCAAAGGACCCAGGAAAATAAGGAGAGCAGTCGTAGAGCCAGAATCGAATATGCACAGGTAAGAAGGGAAGCCCAACGACAGTACGAGAATGGTGAGACTGAAACAATTTACTTTACAATAAGACAAGGCAGGGCAGAGCAGAATTAAGTTCCCAAAATCACGAGTGAAGCTCTTAACATAAACATAAAATAAGACAGAAGTAGTTGAGAAGACTTACAGTGGAGTCGGGAGTGGTCAGTCAAGTGACAATTCCCGTGGCTGAAGCCCCGCACTTCACCTCTCACCGGGTGGAAAGAGGAAGGGGGGGAATAGCGGGAGCTAGACACTCGCTCTACCATAACGAGCAGACTACCACAACTATCACCATACAGACATTCACACTTTCATTACTCCTATCTATGGACTTTTCCCTCACAGTTCCACACAAGAGATTAGTGCAAAAGCTGGAGGACCAGGCAGGGATAACAGGGAAGGCACTCCAATGGATCAGGTGTCAGAGTGGGCGTCTGTGACGAGTGGGGTTCCACAGGGGTCAGTCCTAGGACCGGTGCTGTTTCTGGTATTTGTGAATGACATAACGGAAGGAATAACCTCCGAAGTGTCCCTGTTTGCAGATGATGTGAAGTTGATGAGAAGAATTCAATCGGACGAGGACCAGGCAGAACTACAAAGGGATCTGGACAGGCTGCAAGCCTGGTCCAGGAATTGGCTCCTGAAGTTCAACCCCACCAAATGCAAAGTCATGAAGATTGGGGGCCAGAGACTACAAACCTCACCCAAGGAAAAAGATCTTGGGGTGAGTATAACACCAGGCACATCTGAGGCGCACATCAACCAAATAACTGCTGCAGCATATGGGCGCCTAGCAAACCTAAGAACAACATTTCGACATCTTAATAAGGAATCGTTCAGAACCCTGTACACTGTGTACGTTAAGCCCATACTGGAGTACGCAGCACCAGTTTGGAACCCACACCTAGCCAAGCATATAAATAAAATAGAGAAAGTGCAAAGGTTTGCAACACGACACTGGAGGACAGGAGAGAAAGGGGGGACATGATAACGACATATAAAATACTGAGAGGAATTGACAAGGTTGACAGAGACAGAATGTTCCAGAGATGGGACACAGCAACAAGGGGGCACAGCTGGAAGTTGGAGACTCAGATGAATCACAGGGATGTTAGGAAGTATTTCTTCAGTCACAGAGTGGTCAGGAAGTGGAATAGCTTGGGAAGCGATGTAGTGCAGACAGGATCCATTCATAGATTTAAGAAGAGGTATGATAAGGCTCATGGCGAAGGGAGAGAGACCCAGTAGCGGCCAGTGAAGAGGCGGGGCCAGGAGCTATGAATCGACCCCTGCAACCACAACTAGGTGGGTACATCTAGGTGAGTACACACACACACACACACACACACACACGTGAGAGGTCAAACAAGTATTAGTGTCTAAAAAAGGCTTATTTCCAGATGGTTTTATGTGAAATAACATGATATACAAAGTTTATATTTTGTAAAATAAATAACTTCGTGATCTACCCTTGTTAAAACTTCTGTAATATTGCTTAGTTTCACCTAAATTATATTAATATTTTATAAGTTAGAAAATTCATTTGGTGATGCTTACATGTATTGTATTAATTGTGAATGAACGATTAACTTGTTTGGTAAACTATAGTTGAATTACAAGCCAAGGTCGCTTGTTGTAGCTGACAAGCACGGCATAGTGGCCATCAATATCTGTATCTCTACTATACATGTGACTACGGCAAAGATACTATCAGTTTACCAGCACTAGTTACCTATCTGGCCCCTAACGTAATTCTGTGTATATATGTGGTCAGTATCACGTCTCCCCAGACACAGAACTAACAAACATGCTGTGTACCCAGTGATGAGCACTAACAAATACATTGTCCACTTATGTGACCATTAGCTCGCTGTCTATCCACAGATGTGATCACTAAGACGCAGCCTGTCCACAGATGTGAGCACTAAAACCTTGTCTATCCACAGATGTGATCACTAAGACGCTGTCTATCCACAGATGTGATCACTAAGACGCTGTCTATCCACAGATGTGATCACTAAGACGCTGTCTATCCACAGATGTGGGAACTATCCTTGCGTGACGTGAGACGGTCAGACGCTGGGTTGTACGAGTGTCAGGTCACCACACATCCACCAACCTCTCTCTTCTTCACTCTCAAGGTGGTAGGTAAGTCAAACAGAGAAGGGTAAAGAAAAGGGGAGAGAGGGGAGGACAGACGGATGGATGCAATCTTTTTTTTTATTTAGTAAAATTTGGATGTAGCAACAGTGTTTTGCTATCATATTCTAAATAGTTTGATTGTTACCTTAGTAGTGAGCTTCGACAAAACAACGCGAATGTCCCTCCTACTGTCATTGCTTTATAAAAGACTTTTTTTTATTTCTGTGGACGTCAATATTCATTAAAAGTGCCTTTTTTCATAGTGCCCTATTTGTGAAAAGAATAGGGTGTAAGGTAAGACTTGATGTATTTGGCAGTGTAGCGATGCTGGTGGCAGTCTTTAGTGAGATCAAGAAACAGTTGACCTTAGTGAAGGAGGCGACTGACTCTCAGGTATCTGATGAATTGGAGACCAGAATTATTGAGCATACACTTTGTGCAATTGAAACTCCCAGTAGCTTTATAATAGTATATGAATGGCATATAATATCGACAATATGAAGACTTACACACAGGTGCAATATCTTTACCCAGATATCACACATGTGTCTGAATCTTCATCAGTCGCTGTCATATATCATTCATGTACAACTTGTCAGACACAGCAATATCATGGAATCTTGATACAGAGGACATCTCCACAACCTTCTTGCTTACTCCTGGCCCATCCCTTGGGTATGATCTACTTCCACTGGGGGAATCCCTCCTACCAGTGACAATGCCTTCGTCTGCTGCATGTCCCTCATCTGACGCAAGTATATAAGCGACAGTCTTACTGCCTGTGCTTCAGATTCTTCAAGACTACGGTGCTCTTCATCAACTTTAAGACTGAGAGACTGATTACCTCATTGTTTTTTGTATATAGTTCTACATGCTTCACGTTGTGTCTTTATATTGTATTGATAAAGCCACTGGAGGGCGAAACGTCTACAAATAAAGATACCCAGATGTTGCACATGAGTCATAGTCTTCAGTTTTACAATACCCAAAAAATGGGAATAAAACCAGAGAGTGTGCAGCAATAAACACATTATATAGTATATCTGACGTCCTAACTGAGCCACACTCTGAAATAATCCCGCCAAATACCCAGAGAGAAACCCCCAGATGGTGCAGTCAGTATTCCGGGGGTATCCAGGGGGATCCAGATAACAAAAGCAACCTTGACTAGATACAATACTTTTAACAGGGTTCACACTCGCAAGTAGTAGAATATTATTATGTATATAGAAATCCTAGATAATGAGAGCAAAAAAGTTATATTCATTGTAGTTCATCGTCGACCTCTTTCCCTTTGCCCGTTTATAAGACGAAATTAAGGCAATTTGTATGAAGAATGAGGAAATATTAGTTGGTTATTTTAACGTGTCTGACATAGACTGGAGCACTCTACCAGGGAACCAGGAGGCCGCCATACTTGTCTACATTATTGAGAACAACTTTCTAACTCAAGTTGTCTCTTCAGATACTCGTGGAAACAACATTTCAGATCTAGTTCTGACCACAGACTGTGACCTTGTATAATCATGCGAGGCAGGAGACTAGGAAACAGTGATCACAACACAATTCCAGTGAAAATAAACACAAACTTTGAGGCCCTTAACACCACCACCGCCGCCATGATGATTCCCAGTGGTATATCAGCTGACTTTGATAAGATGCGTCGAGACGTAAGTTGACTGGATCGACCTACTATATACATACAATATACAGATTTAAAATAGAAATTCAAAGTATCCAGATGGATAACATAAGAAAGATAAAAAAAAAAAAAAAAAAAAAAAAAAGCCAGGCTGGATGAGGAAACAACTAGATGAAATCTTAAGTAAAAAAAAAAAAGGCAAATACATGTAAAAACAAATTATTGTAACTGGTAACCTCGATGATCATACTGGCTACTGAACATAGAGTTACACAGAGAAAACAATAAAAAAGATCAGAAATGCTAAACAAGAATTCGAAAGACGAATTGCACTCAGGTCGTTCACCATGCCCAGCCCTTCTAGGGCAGGGTAGATGCCAAGGCTGGAGCTTGCTACCATCTGCTGCTCGAAAGCCTGCCCTTCCCGTTAGGGAAGGTGGCAGACCAGAGAGGCCTAGCATCTATCTACCTCCATGCCTCGTGCTGGTGGGGAATGTGGCTAGGCCTGGGGCCAGTTGCTCCCGCCGATGAGGGGCACCCCCTCCCATGGGAGACATAGGTCTCTGACACTCCCACGACAGGGAGCCGGAGCCGGGTCCGGGTCGCCATCTGGTAAAGACCCGGGCCGGGAGCATTCCTGGTGAATCAACACCTCCTCCTCCTCCTGAATTGCACACCTCAAAATAATTCAGAATAATTCTTCGAATATATCAGGGGACAAAAAAAAAAGTTAAAGCAACGAAAGAACATTTAACAAGCTATAACAGCAGTATAACAAACAACATAGATATTGCTTTAGTACTCATCGCAGCCTCGGGTCTTTAGTAATATTTACACCTGAACTTGACACCAACGTTCCCAGGCAGCGAAATTTGTTTTTAGGCCTTGACACTGACAAACTAAATATTAACAAATTAACAACTCGAGCACAACAAATAATTGGAGAAACTGAATATTGAGAAATCAAGTGGAACTTCCTGCCAGAGTTATGAAAGAATCGCTTACCCACTAACGGTAAAGCTTAACACATTGCTACAAGGTAAGGTGTCAATAGCTTGAAAACTAGCAAATGTTGCGGCAATATTTAAAAATGAGAAGTTTGGTGCCCTCAAGTAAGGTTCCATTAGCTTAACGTCATTAATAAGCACAGAAAGTCCTCACTTAACATCGTCGATAGGTTCTTGGAAACTGCGACTTTAAGTGAAACGACGTGTAACGAAACCAGTTTTACCATAGGTTATTTGATATAAACAAGAGTTAAGTTCCTATGGCAAGAGAGAGGTGAGAGGGAGGTCAGTAGTGCTGCAGACGCCACGACTATGGAGTATGTCCCTCTGGGGCGCTATAAAGTTATTTATTTACTCTATTATTGACATTTTTATTATTTTATTATCACATGATTTTCAGAATGACATAAGAAACGAACTACATATCATAAAAACCGAACACAAACAGTCACAAGGGAGGAAGTTGACATAATAGTGCAGCTGTGTAAGCAGCTGTGTCGGCAGCTGTGTCGGCAGCTGTGTCGGCACTTGCAGACTCATCTGTTATTTGTATGTTATACAGTTTTAAACGTTTCTTAAAAAAAATCAGGCCAACCACGACTTGCCACGAAGGTTTCACTTTCATCACTAGAACACCGGGTTTTTTCTGTAGATCTTCAAATAAACTTAAAGCCTTCATGTGTATGATCATTAGCGAACATGGAGAGTTACGCTGACGCATGTCCTCCAGCCAGATATTTAAGTCTTTCTATATTTTCCATTCCCGGTCGGGAATCGATTTTTTTCCCTCATCAACGTTATAACGAAACGACGCTGAGCGAAATGAAGTTAAGTTAGGACTTCCTGTAGTTAGTTTTCTGGAAAATATTAACCTAATGAAAAAAACCAACATCGATTCCTCAACAAAAGATCACGCAGGACTATCTCAAATTTTTCAGTAAAATATATACAAAATCTAGAATATAAAAGTCCCAGTTCATGAATATATCTAGATTTCCAGAAGGTGCACCATCGATGATGTTGAGCAGCACATAGTATGAGGACAGCACATGGTATAAGAGCAGCACATGGTATAAGAGCAGCACATAGCATGAGGACAGCACATGGTATAAGGGCAGCACATGGTATAAGAAACAAACTTCATGCTTGGGTAAGTGAGTGATTCAGTCAGGAAACAGTTGCAATCATGGTAAAGGTTTCTGAGCTGCTAGACGTAAAGACTGGAGTTATAAGGGATCAGTCCTTAGTCCAGCCTTCTTCACCTTGTACTTAAATGATCTTAAGATAGGGATAACAAAATTTGCAGATGACACCAAACTGGGGAAGAATCCAAAGAAGACTTAATATTCAGAGTGACCTGGAGAGGCTGGCGTGACCTGGAGAGGCTAACGTGACCTGGAGAGGCTGGCGCTGTGGTCGCAGACACGAAAGATAAATTTCAGCAAGTTCAAAGTAATACATATTGAATATAACAATCTCAGACAAAAACACAAAATATTTGGCAACAAACTAACCGAAACAAGAGAAGAAAATGACCTTGAATAATCATAAGCAGCGACCTCAGAAGTACCAAACAATGCCTATCTACCAGGAGCACAGCTGACAGAATGCTGGGTTTCATAGCTTGAATCTCAGACCACAAAACACTAGACATCATATTGACTCTTTTCCTCCCATCTATAAATATATTAAAAACGCCATAGTAACATCACGCATCCCTGCCTTAGGCCTACTTTCACTGAAAAATAATCTTCCTCTCTCCAATATACACTAACCTGCGCCTCACTATCCACAAAACTCTTTACTGTATTTAGTAACTTGCAACTTATTCCACACTTTTGCAACATCTGCCACACTGTTCCCTTATCCACTCAATCATATGCCTTTTTACAAAATCCACAAATACAAAAAAAATATTATGTTTATCCAAGTAATGTTCATTTATATGCATCAGTGTAAACACTTGGTCTACACATTCCCTAACCTTCTTAAAACATCATTTTTTCCTCCGCATTCCTACTTTCGTACTCTTAATTCTATCAACAATAACTCTACCATACACTTTACCTGATATACTCATCAAGTTTATTCCCTATAATTCTTACCCTCGCATCAATCCCATTAATTCTTACCCTCGCATCAATCCCATTAATTCTTACCCTCGCATCAATCCCATTAATTCTTACCCTCGCTTTTATCTCATTTATCCTTATTCAAAGGAATTGTGCACGCTCACTGGCCATGTTTAGGTACCTACCCCCTCTTTCTTGCACATACTGAGCAAATATACCAGCCATTCTATCACGAACACAGGTACAATTAGAAGTTCTGTATTACCTGGCCGTGAGACAAGTCACTGGTCATGGAATAATCAAGGAGCAACAAAAGCAAAGGCAAATGCCAAAGTGTTTTGAATACCCGCATATTCCCACAGTGTGTGCAAGAAAGCAGTAGTGTAGGCAGATACCGTATTAGTAAATACTGTAATAAGATAGAGAGCAAAAGTGAGATAGCTCACTGCCATTGACTCAGACGCATACAAGAGAGATCAGTACATGTAATCAGCCAGAGTTAGTGAGAGACTGTCCTCCAGACCAGAGTGTAAGTATGAAGTTAACTCCTCATCCTGATTGGTTGACGTATTTACAGTATAGTCGTTGGGCCTCGACGACCAAACTGAAACAAGTACCGGACTGACCGATTATAGAGAAATAAAGAATAAAAAATCACAATACCGTGGCTGGAAAAATACCTAAGTAATCCACACTTAGGAGACAGAAACTTACGACGACGTTTCGGTCCGAAACGTCGTCATAAGATGCAAGATGTGGTTTTGGAATGCAAACTAAATAAATGCAACATTTTCGGTGCATGCCACACATTCCACAACTTTATCCCCACCTGCTCTTAACATTTATGTCTTGATCTCATATATTCCAGCTTCTTTACTCCCTTTCATTCTACCCACTGCCACTCCTCACTCACCCCAGACTCTTCCTCACTCCTCCAAGATGTTATACCTCCCTGCTCAATACATGAAATAACTGCCTCTCTATCTTCATCAACATTTAACAACTCAAAATATTCCTTCTTCCCAGTACCTCCACCTTACCATCTTCTTATTGCTTAATCTGCTTAATCCATCATTTCTTCCGAAGGTTATCTCAACTTATTAATCTCACTCCAATGCATTTTCTTATTCTCAGCAAAATTTGTTGATGAGATCTCTCATCCTCTCTCTCACTGGCTCTTCCTTTGCTCTCTCTCACTCCTCATCCTCTCTCTCTCACTGGCTCTTCCTTTGCTCTCTTTCGCTCCTCATCCTCTCTCTCTCATTGGCTCTTCCTTTGCTCTCTCTCGCTCCTCATCCTCTCTCTCTCACTGGCTCTTCCTTTGCTATCTCTCGCTCCTCATCCTCTTTCTCTCACTGGCTCTTCCTTTGCTATCTCTCGCTCCTCATCCTATCTCTCTCACTGCTCTTCCTTTGCTCTCTCTCGTTTCTCATCCTCTCTCTCACTGGTTCTTCCTTTGCTCTCTCTCGCTCCTCATCCTCTCTCTCTCACTGGCTCTTCCTTTGCTCTCTCTCGTTTCTCATCCTCTCTCTCTCACTGGCTCTTCCTTTGCTCTCTCTCGCTCCTCATCCTCTCTCTCTCATTGGCTCTTCCTTTGCTCTCTCTCGCTCCTCATCCTCTCTCTCTCACTGGCTCTTCCTTGGCTCTCTCTCGCTCCTCATCCTCTCTCTCTCACTGCTCTTCCTTTGCTCTCTCTCGTTTCTCCTCCTCTCTCTCTCACTGGCTCTTCCTTTGCTCTCTCTCGCTCCTCTAAAAACAGAACTGTTGATTTACTGATAATAAAAAATAAATCCGACAACAGTTCCAAAATATATTCCAAGTTCCAGCTCAAACTTATTAAGTGAATATAGTAAAAAATCCTGGTTAAAATAACGTATTGTAGAATAGTCTTTAAAATATCATAATTGAAAATATAAAAAAATCATGCTGGTCACTTAAGTTGTGTTGCTGGAAGGTCACTTTGTACAGCACCTTGGAAGGTCACTTTGTACAGCACCTTGGAAGGTCATTTTGTACAGCACCTTAAAAGGTTATTTTGTATAGCACCTTGGTAGGTCACTTTGTACAGCACCTTGGTAGGTCACTTTTGTATAGCACCTTGATAGGTCACTTTTGTATAGCACCTTGGTAGGTCACTTTGTACAGCACCTTGGTAGGTCATTTTTGTATAGCACCTTGGTAGGTCACTTTGTACAGCACCTTGGTAGGTCACTTTGTACAGCACTTTGGTAGGTCACTTTGTACAGCACTGGTAGATCACTTTGAACAGCACCTTGGTAGGTCACATTGTACAGCACCTTGGTAGGTCATTTTGAACAGCACTTTGGTAGGTCACTTTGAACAGCACCTTGGAAGGTCACTTTGTATAGCACCTTGGTAGGTCACTTTGAACAGCACCTTGGTAGGTCACTTTGAACAGCACCTTGGTAGGTCACTTTGAATAGCACCTTGGTAGGTCACTTTTTACAGCACCATGATAGGTCACATTGTACAGCACCTAAGTAGGTCACTTTTTACAGCACCTTGGTAGGTCACTGTGTACAGCACATTAGGTCACTTTTTACAGCACTTTGGTAGGTCACTTTGTACAGCACTGGTAGATCACTTTGACCAGCACCTTGGTAGGTCACATTGTACAGCACCTTTGTACGCCACTTTGTACATCACCTTGGTAGGTCACTTTGAATAGCACCTTGGTAGGTCACTTTGTATAACACCTCGGTAGGTCACCTTGAACAGCACCTTGGTAGGTCACTTTGAACAGCACCTTGGTAGGTCACTTTGAACAGCACCTTCGTAGGTCATTTTGTATAGCACCTTGGTAGGTCACTTTGAAAAGCACCTTGGAAGGTCACTTTTTACAGCACCTTGGTAGGTCAATTTGAACAGCACCTTAGTAGGTCACTTTTTACAGCACCATGATAGGTCACTTTGTACAGCACCTTAGTAGGTCACTTTTTACAGCACCTTGGTAAGTCACTTTGTACAGCACATTAGTAGGTCACTTTTTACAGCACCTTGGTAAGTCACTTTGAACAGCACCTTGGTAGGTCACTTTGAACAGCACCTTGGTAGGTCACTTTTTACAGCACCTTGGTAAGTCACTTTGAACAGCACATTGGTAGGTCACTTTGAACAGCACCTTGGTAGGTCACTTTGAACAGCACCTTGGTAGGTCACTTTGAACAGCACCTTGGTAGGTCACTTTGAACAGCACCTTGGTAGGTCACTTTGAACAGCACCTTGGTAGGTCACTTTGAACAGCACCTAATAAGGATGTCATGGTGATTACTGTAATCATTATTATTACTAGTGATTTTGCCACACCAAAATTTTCGCCGATACCGATACTCAATTTTAGGCCGATACCTATACTACCGATACCGATACTATCGATACCTTTACTATCGATGGTATAAACCTTAGTAATAATTACCGTCAAGTTGGTTTAGAAAAATACGTAAGCAAACACTAGGACCTTGATCACTTCTAACATACAGAGGTTGAAAGACAGTATATACAGGCGGAGAGTGAGGTGTGAGTGACGCATGGTGACCTGAGTGAGGTGTGAGTGACGCATGGTGACCTGAGTGAGGTGTGAGTGACGCATGGTGACCTGAGTGAGGTGTGAGTGACGCATGGTGACCTGAGTGAGGTGTGAGTGACGCATGGTGACCTGAGTGAGGTGTGAGTGACGCATGGTGACCTGAGTTAGGTGTGAGTGACACATGGTAACCTGAGTGAGGTGTGAGTGACCATGGTGACCTGAGTGAGGTGTGAGTGACACAGGTAACCTGAGTTAGGTGTGAGTGACACATGGTGACCTGAGGAGGTGTGAGTGACGCATGGTACCTGAGTGAGGTGTGAGTGACCAGGTGACCTGAGTGAGGTGTGAGTGACACATGGTGACCTGAGTGAGGTGTGAGTGACCATGGTGACCTGAGTGAGGTGTGAGTGACCATGGTGACCTGGGTGAGGTGTGAGTGATGCATGGTGACCTGGTGAGGTGTGAGTGACCATGGTGACCTGAGTGAGGTGTGAGTGACACATGGTGACCTGAGTGAGGTGTGAGTGACTCATGGTGACCTGAGTGAGGTGTGAGTGACACATGGTGACCTGAGTGAGGTGTGAGTGACTCATGGTAACCTGAGTGAGGTGTGAGTGACACATGGTGACCTGAGTGAGGTGTGAGTGACTCATGGTAACCTGAGTTAGGTGTGAGTGACGCACGGTGACCTGAGTGAGGTGTGAGTGACGCATGGTAACCTGAGTGAGGTGTGAGTGACGCATGGTGACCTGAGTGAGGTGTGAGTGACTCATGGTAACCTGAGTGAGGTGTGAGTGACGCACGGTGACCTGAGTGAGGTGTGAGTGACGCATGGTGACCTGAGTGAGGTGTGAGTGACTCATGGTAACCTGAGTGAGGTGTGAGTGACGCAGGTGACCTGGTGAGTGTGAGTGACCATGGTACCTGAGTGAGGTGTGAGTGACGCATGGTGACCTGAGTGAGGTGTGAGTGACGCATGGTGACCTGAGTGAGGTGTGAGTGACGCATGGTGACCTGAGTGAGGTGTGAGTGACGCATGGTGACCTGAGTGAGGTGTGAGTGACGCATGGTGACCTGAGTGAGGTGTGAGTGACGCATGGTAACCTGAGTGAGGTGTGAGTGACGCACGGTGACCTGAGTGAGGTGTGAGTGACGCATGGTGACCTGAGTGAGGTGTGAGTGACGCATGGTGACCTGAGTGAGGTGTGAGTGACGCATGGTGACCTGAGTGAGGTGTGAGTGACGCATGGTGACCTGGGTGAGGTGTGAGTGATGCATGGTGACCTGGGTGAGGTGTGAGTGACGCATGGTGACCTGAGTGAGGTGTGAGTGACGCATGGTGACCTGAGTGAGGTGTGAGTGACGCATGGTGACCTGAGTGAGGTGTGAGTGACGCATGGTGACCTGAGTGAGGTGTGAGTGACGCATGGTGACCTGAGTGAGGTGTGAGTGACGCATGGTGACCTGAGTGAGGTGTGAGTGACGCATGGTGACCTGAGTGAGGTGTGAGTGACGCTTGGTGACCTGAAGAATGACATGTTGGGATGAGGTCGGTTAGACGATGAGATCACGTGACTCCTGTGTTGCAGGGTGGGTGCTGCTTTGTCTTGTTGAGTATCACGTATGCTAATGTTTTAGAAATTGTGTAGTTTCTAATGTTATGCTCTATGGTGTCGGTGAGGGCGATTAGCGAGGCTTCCAGACATCTTCGGGGTCTAAGCTCTTGTTCGGTGAGAACGAGTTGTGCCTCATTCCAATTCATTAAATGCCCCGTGGAGGACACAGGCGTACCTTAAGTCGTCTCTGTTACTTGCATTGTCCCGTGGAGTCCCCGTTCACCTAGCAGTAAGTAGGTACCTGAGTGTTAACGACTGGTGTGGGTCGCATCCTGGGGACAAAAATTGACCTAATTTTCCCGATATGCTGTACATAACAAGCGGCTTCCTATATAGTATGTCACTGATGTCAGATAAGTCTGTATAACAACTTTCCAAACATCGCCAATGTCTATTACAAACAGTGATAGTGTTTGTTGTTAACATTAGTATTGTCTGTTCCAAACAATAACAATGATAGTGCCCGTTCCGAACAGTACAAGTGTTCATTCAAAACAATACCAGTTGCCCTTCCAGACGGTACCAACTATAAATCACAACGGTACCAAACCTCTCGCTCTCCCACTAGTACTAAATATCTGTTTCTTCCAACAGTATCAAACTTCTTTGTCTTCCAACAGTATCAAACACCTCTCTCTTAACAGTACCAAATATCTCTCTTCCAATAGTACCAAACATCTTTCTAGCAACAGTACCAAACATCTCTCTGACAACAGTACCAAGCATCTCTCGCAACAGTACCAGACATCTCTCTTCTAATAGTACCAAATATCTCTCTGCCAACTGTAGGAAACATCTCTCTCCCAGCAGTACCAAACATCTCTCTGACAACAAGCAATCAAAACTTTATTTTTACATAGATAAATACAGGATACAACTTACATTAGAATAAGTGACACGTATAAACTGCAGAGTATTCTGGGCAGCCTTAAAATTAACTTACAATTACAAGACAGTGAGATAAACACAGCAGTTCACTAGAATGTTATAGCTTCCTGTAACTGACATTTAAATACTGTGACATTTGGTATGTGAATTACGTTATGTTGAGATCTTGTGTAATAATCTGGTGCAAGAATTGCTTCAGGGAATGTTGAAGTAGAATATATTTCTGTTTAACACACATGTTCAAACAGACTGTTGATAGTGTGAACATCAAATATGACTTGGATCAACAGGGTTGTTGGAACGGGCCGCGGGGGCGTTGACCTCCGGAACACCCAGGTAGACCCTCCAGGTATGAGTTTGTCAACAGTGCCAAACATCTCTCTGTCAACAGTACCAAACATCTTTCAGCCAACAGTACCAAACATCTCTCTCTCTCTCTCTCTGTCAAGAGTACCAAACATCTCTGTCAACAGTATCAATCATCTCTCTCTCCCAACAGTACCAAACATCTCTCTTTACCAACAGTACCAAACTTCTCTCTGCCAACAGTATCAATCATCTCTCTGCCAACAGTATCAATCATCTCTGCCAACAGTATCAATCATCTCTGCCAACAGTATCAATCATCTCTCTGCCAACAGTACCAAACATCTCTCTGCCAACAGTATCAATCATCTCTCTCAACAGAGGCCCAGGCAGTGATCCAGGGAGCACCGGAGATGCACGTCCACACGGGCGTCCGTCTGAGGCTTCACTGCGGTGTGGAACAAGCCACTGAGCCACCAGCCTTCATCTTCTGGTATCACAACGGTACCATGGTCAACTACGACCCTCGACGCGCCCTCAAGTGGTAAGACACCAGCTGGCGTCCTCCCTGGTGGTACACAACGTCACCTGGGCTGACGCTGGAGCTTACACCTGTGACCCTGATAAAGCGACTCCCGCTAATATCACACTTCACGTTATTGCTGGTAAATACTTGTTGACTTTCTTGATAGATAGTTGCTTTATTATTGCCATTATTATTATTTATTATTATTATTATTATAATTATTAGTTACTTATTATATTTATTATTAATCATTATTATTAGTATTATTACTTTTATCATTATTATTATTACTGTTATTTTTACTATTATTATTATTATTATTATCATTAGTATTAGAATTATTATTATTATTATTATTATTATTATATATATTACTATTATCATTATCATTATTAGTATTAGTATTTTTACTTCTATCATCATTAATATTACAATTATTATTATTTTCTGCTAGTGTCATTATTATTATTAGTAGTAGTAGTAACAATAGTATTTTTATTATTATTATTACTATTATCATTATTACTATTATTATATTAAAAAAAACTAAATTCATGTAGGACATGGGATAGTAACTAGTTTCGTCTATCTGTTTCTTAATAACTACGTATTTGAGAGTTTTGTTTTGCAGGTGCACAATCGAGATTCTCTCATTTAGCTAGTATGGTGCTCCACTGCTGAATGTAAGACCAGCTTCTAGGAGTCCTAGCAATGACTCACCATGGTGCTCCACTGCTGAATCTAAGACCATCTTCTAGGAGTCCTAGCAATGACTCACCACGGTGCTCCACTGCTGAATGTAAGACCAGCTTCTAGGAGTCCTAGCAATGACTCACCATGATGCTCCACTGCTGAATGTAAGACCAGCTTCTAGGAGTCCTAGCAATGACTCACCACGGTGCTCCACTGCTGAATCTAAGACCAGCTTCTAGGAGTCCTAGCAATGACTCACCACGGTGCTCCACTGCTGAATCTAAGACCATCTTCTAGGAGTCCTAGCAATGACTCACCACGGTGCTCCACTGCTGAATGTAAGACCAGCTTCTAGGAGTCCTAGCAATGACTCACCACGGTGCTCCACTGCTGAATCTAAGACCAGCTTCTAGGAGTCCTAGCAATGACTCACCACGGTGCTCCACTGCTGAATCTAAGACCATCTTCTAGGAGTCCTAGCAATGACTCACCATGGTGCTCCACTGCTGAATCTAAGACCAGCTTCTAGGAGTCCTAGCAATGACTCACCACGGTGCTCCACTGCTGAATGTAAGACCAGCTTCTAGGAGTCCTAGCAATGACTCACCACGGTGCTCCACTGCTGAATCTAAGACCAGCTTCTAGGAGTCCTAGCAATGACTCACCACGGTGCTCCACTGCTGAATCTAAGACCATCTTCTAGGAGTCCTAGCAATGACTCACCACGGTGCTCCACTGCTGAATCTAAGACCATCTTCTAGGAGTCCTAGCAATGACTCACCACGGTGCTCCACTGCTGAATCTAAGACCATCTTCTAGGAGTCCTAGCAATGACTCACCACGGTGCTCCACTGCTGAATCTAAGACCAGCTTCTAGGAGTCCTAGCAATGACTCACCACGGTGCTCCACTGCTGAATCTAAGACCATCTTCTAGGAGTCCTAGCAATGACTCACCATGGTGCTCCACTGCTGAATCTAAGACCATCTTCTAGGAGTCCTAGCAATGACTCACCATGGTGCTCCACTGCTGAATCTAAGACCATCTTCTAGGAGTCCTAGCAATGACTCACCATGGTGCTCCACTGCTGAATCTAAGACCAGCTTCTAGGAGTCCTAGCAATGACTCACCATGGTGCTCCACTGCTGAATCTAAGACCATCTTCTAGGAGTCCTAGCAATGACTCACCATGGTGCTCCACTGCTGAATCTAAGACCAGCTTCTAGGAGTCCTAGCAATGACTCACCACCGTGCTCCACTGCTGAATCTAAGACCAGCTTCTAGGAGTCCTAGCAATGACTCACCATGGTGCTCCACTGCTGAATCTAAGACCATCTTCTAGGAGTCCTAGCAATGACTCACCACGGTGGTCCACTGCTGAATCTAAGACCAGCTTCTAGGAGTCCTAGCAATGACTCACCACGGTGCTCCACTGCTGAATCTAAGACCAGCTTCTAGGTGTCCTAGCAATGACTCACCACGGTGCTCCACTGCTGAATCTAAGACCAGCTTCTAGGAGTCCTAGCAATGACTCACCACGGTGCTCCACTGCTGAATCTAAGACCAGCTTCTAGGAGTCCTAGCAATGACTCACCATGGTGCTCCACTGCTGAATCTAAGACCAGCTTCTAGGAGTCCTAGCAATGACTCACCACGGTGCTCCACTGCTGAATCTAAGACCAGCTTCTAGGAGTCCTAGCAATGACTCACCACGGTGCTCCACTGCTGAATCTAAGACCAGCTTCTAGGAGTCCTAGCAATGACTCACCACGGTGCTCCACTGCTGAATCTAAGACCATCTTCTAGGAGTCCTAGCAATGACTCACCACGGTGCTCCACTGCTGAATCTAAGACCATCTTCTAGGAGTCCTAGCAATGACTCACCACGGTGCTCCACTGCTGAATCTAAGACCAGCTTCTAGGAGTCCTAGCAATGACTCACCACGGTGCTCCACTGCTGAATCTAAGACCAGCTTCTAGGAGTCCTAGCAATGACTCACCACGGTGCTCCACTGCTGAATCTAAGACCAGCTTCTAGGAGTCCTAGCAATGACTCACCACGGTGCTCCACTGCTGAATCTAAGACCATCTTCTAGGAGTCCTAGCAATGACTCACCACGGTGCTCCACTGCTGAATCTAAGACCAGCTTCTAGGAGTCCTAGCAATGACTCACCATGGTGCTCCACTGCTGAATCTAAGACCATCTTCTAGGAGTCCTAGCAATGACTCACCATGGTGCTCCACTGCTGAATCTAAGACCAGCTTCTAGGAGTCCTAGCAATGACTCACCATGGTGCTCCACTGCTGAATCTAAGACCAGCTTCTAGGAGTCCTAGCAATGACTCACCATGGTGCTCCACTGCTGAATCTAAGACCAGCTTCTAGGAGTCCTAGCAATGACTCACCATGGTGCTCCACTGCTGAATCTAAGACCAGCTTCTAGGAGTCCTAGCAATGACTCACCATGGTGCTCCACTGCTGAATCTAAGACCAGCTTCTAGGAGTCCTAGCAATGACTCACCACCGTGTCTAGGACGTGTTTCCGGTCGTTGCGTCAGCAGTAGCCTGGTATTCACACCAGGAAGCAGTGTGTCTTGCAACCAGTACAATGCAGATTTTTTGCAAGACGATTTATCGCAGAGTTAAGAGTAGTGGTGAGGGAGAGACTACAAGAACTGAATGGTTATAATAATAGCAATAATTTTTAAAGGGGTGGACCGGTAAGCCAGCGGAAGGCCTCGGTGAGATGACCTAAAGCTCAACGGCGGGTCGTCTGAATAAGACCCGCGTCAGGAAACATTTGTCCTGTTTCCTGGCGAACCTTACCTAACCTAACCTAACCTAACCTAACCCGAACCTGAAAATATTACTGAAGAGATTATTATTATTATTATTATTATTATTATTATTATTATTATTATTATGACTCCATGTGGGTCATTCAGCACAAGACATAGTGGAGGCTTGATCCTCCGTCTGATGAGCACGTGACATACGCGCTTCCTCTTTTGTACTCATCTACCCTCTCAGGGGAGATATGATAGTGACGTAGGAAATACGCAGAAGACCCCAGTGGAAATAAGTCACTTTGTTTAACTTTTTTTGGGTTATCCTAAGTAATTTACACTATGAATGATAATTGTACTTATGTGTAGGTGTACCTAAATAAACCTACTATAGGGTACATAGGGATAGACTATTGTCGAGGCGGGAAACGGGAACACAAGGGCACATTTGGAAAACAGGGATGGCAGGAAGTATTTCTTCAGCTCTGAAGTGAACAAGAAGTTGAATGCTCTGAATATAATAGTAGAGGATGACTCTGTGTGTAAAGAATATATATGAGAGGGCCTAGTCAGCAGTAAGTTACAAGGAAGAGCCAGGACCTGAGACTCGACCCCTGCAACCACAAAAGTGTGAGTACAAATAGATGTATACACACACACACCTGACGACACTGGAGGACAGGAGAGATAGGGGGGACATGATAACGACATATAAGATACTGAGAGGAATTGACAAGGTGGACAGAGACAGAATGTTCCAGAGATGGGACACAGCAACAAGGGGACACAGTTGGAAGTTGAAGACTCAGATGAATCACAAGGATATTAGGAAGTATTTCTTCAGTCACAGAGTAGTCGGGAAGTGGAATAGCTTGGGAAGCGATGTAGTGGAGCCAGGTTCCATACATAGCTTTAAGAAGAGGTATGATAAAGCTCATGGCGCAGGGAGAGTGCCCCAGTAGCGGCCAGTGAAGAGGCCGGGCCAGGAGCTATGACTCGACCCCTGCAACCACAACTAGGTGAGTACACACACACACATACGCACACTCGGGATAGGGCGAAGGTGTGGAAACATTGGACGTGTTTCCTTACACCGGTTGTCTATGTTTACCCATCAGTAAAATGTGTACCTGGGTGTGGGTCGCATCCTGGGACAAAAGTGACCTAATTTGCCCGACATAACAAGCGGCTTTCTATATAGTAGTATGTTATTGATGTCAGCTAGGCCTGTATACCTTGTACATGTACTTGTAGTAAATAAAGATATTGTTATTATTATTATTATTATTTTTATTATTATTATTATTATTTATTATTATTATTATTATTATTATTATTATTATTATTTTCATTATTATTATTATTATTATTATTATTATTATTATTATTATTATTATTATTATTATTATTATTATTATTATTATTATTATTATGTATAAAATACTGAGAGGAATTGACAAGGTGGATAGGGACAGAATGTTTCAGAGTGGAGAGGGAAGTAGTGGAGGCAGGATCCATAAATAGCTTTAAGAAGAGGTACGATAAGTCTCTTGGAACAGGGAGAGAGTGGACCAAGTAGCGACTAGCCAGGAGCTATGAATCGACCCTTACAACCCACAAGTAGGTGAATACAAATAGGTGAATACAAATAGGTGACACACACACACACACACACACACACAAGTGGGTGGGTTGATTGCATTTTCCTGGACTGCAGGAAGGCCTTCGACACAGTTCCTCACATGAGATTAGTAAAGAAGTTGGAAGAACAAGCATGTATAACAGGAAGGGCACTGGAATGGATCAGGGAATACCTCACAGGGAGGCAACAACGGGTCATGGTGCGTGATGAGGTATCACAGTGGGCGCCTGTGACGAGCGGTGTACCGCAGGGGTCAGTCCTAGGACCAGTGCTATTCTTGGTATATGTGAATGACATGACGGATGGGATAGACTCAGAAGTGTCTCTGTTCGCAGATGATGTGAAATTAATGAGGAGAATCACATCGGAAGAGGACCAAGCAGGACTTCAAACAGACCTGGACAAGCTTGACATCTGGTCTAGCAACTGGCTTCTCGAATTCAATCCCACCAAATGCAAAGTCATGAAGATCGGATAAGGACAAAGAAGACCGCTGACAGAGTACAGGCTAGGTGGACAAGGGCTACAAACCTCGGCAAAGGAGAAAGACCTTGGGGTGAGTATAACGCCAAGTACGTCTCCGGAGGCACACATCAACCAGATAACTGCGGCAGCATATGGGCGACTGGCAAACCTAAGATTAGCGTTCCGTTACCTTAACAAGGAATCGTTCAAGACACTGTACACCGTGTACGTCAGGCCCATACTAGAATATGCAGCACCAGTCTGGAACCCACACCTGGTCAAGCACGTAAAGAAACTAGAGAAAGTGCAAAGGTTTGCGACAAGGCTAGTTCCACAACTCAGGGGTCTGTCCTATGAAGAAAGGTTGAGGGAAATAGGACTAACAACACTGGAGGAAAGAAGGGTCAGAGGAGACATGATAACGACATACAAAATACTGCGGGGAATCGACAAGGTAGACAGTGACAGGATGTTCCAGAGAGGGAACACAGAAACAAGGGGACACAACTGGAAGCTGAAGACTCAGATGAGTCAAAGGGATGTTAGGAAGCATTTCTTCAGCCACAGAGTAGTCAGGAAGTGGAATAGTCTAGAGAAAGATATAGTGGAGGCAGGAACCATACATAGTTTTAAGACGAGGTACGATAAAGCTCATGGAGCAGGGAGAGCAGAGACCCAGTAGCGGACAGCGAAGAGGCGGGGCCAGGAGCTGAGTCTCGACCCCTGCAACCACAATTAGGTGAGTACACACACAAGTCATCATAAAGTTAGAGATCAGAGAAGCAATTGCAAATAACTGGAAATTATTAAAGGAAACTGTCGACAGAGACAAAATAGTGTTTTGGCTCCACTGAAAAAAAAAATTATCTTAAAAAAAAACAGAGATAATGAGAAAACACATTAGATCAACGAGATTACAAAAATCTTCGAAATTTCTCAGCACTGACGATGACATAGTAGGTGAGAGATGTGTTGAAAATTATGTTCAAGACTAACCCAGGTAATGTGGAATAATTGGTGAGATTTATGTTCGTATGAAAACTTTAAAGTTACCACAACACGTCACTGAAACTTTAAAGTTACCACAACACGTCACTGAAACTTTAAAGTTACCACAACACGTCACTGAAACTTTAAAGTTACCACAACACATCAGTGAAACTTTAAAGTTACCACAACACGTCACTGAAACTTTAAAGTTACCACAACACAGCAGTGAAACTTTAAAGTTACCACAACACAGCAGTGAAACTAAAGTTACCACAACACGTCACTGAAACTTTAAAGTTACCACAACACGTCACTGAAACTTTAAAGTTACAACAACACGTCACTGAAACTTTAAAGTTACCACAACACATCACTGAAACTTTAAAGTTACCACAACACGTCACTGAAACTTTAAAGTTACCACAACACGTCACTGAAACTTTAAAGTTACCACAACACATCAGTGAAACTTTAAAGTTACCACAACACAGCAGTGAAACTAAAGTTACCACAACACGTCACTGAAACTTTAAAGTTACCACAACACGTCACTGAAACTTTAAAGTTACCACAACACGTCACTGAAACTTTAAAGTTAACACAACACGTCACTGAAACTCTAAAGTTACCACAACACGTAACTGAAACTTTAAAGTTACCACAACACGTCACTGAAACTTTAAAGTTACCACAACACGTCACTGAAACTTTAAAGTTACCACAATACGTCACTGAAACTTTAAAGTTACCACAACACATCAGTGAAACTAAAGTTACCACAACACGCCACTGAAACTTTAAAGTTACCACAACACGTCACTGAAACTTTAAAGTTACTACAACACGTCACTGAAACTTTAAAGTTACCACAACACGTCACTAAAACTTTAAAGTTACTACAACACGTCACTGAAACTTTAAAGTTACCACAACACGTCATTAAAACTTTAAAGTTACCACAACACGTCACTGAAACTTTAAAGTTACCACAACACGTCACTGAAACTTTAAAGTTACCACAACACGTCATTAAAACTTTAAAGTTACCACAACACATTAGTGAAACTTTAAAGTTACCACAACACGTCACTGAAACTTTAAAGTTGCCACAACACGTCACTGAAACTTTAAAGTTACCACAACACATCAGTGAAACTTTAAATTTACCACAACACGTCACTGAAACTTCAAAGTTACCATAACATGTCACTAAAGTTTCAGTGACGTGTTATGGTAACTTTGAAGTTTCAGTGACGTGTTGTGGTAACTTTAAAGTTACCACAACACGTCACTGAAACTTTAAAGTTGCCACAACACGTCACTGAAACTTTAAAGTTACCACAACACGTCACTGAAACTTCAAAGTTATTATAACATGTCACTAAGTTTCAGTGACGTGTTATGGTAACTTTGAAGTTCAGTGACGTTGCAGGTAACTTTAAAGTTACAACAACACGTCACTGAAACTTTAAAGTTACCACAACACGTCACTGAAACTTTAAAGTTACAACAACACGTCACTGAAACTTTAAAGTTACCACAACACGTCACTGAAACTTTAAAGTTACCACAACACGTCACTGAAACTTTAAAGTTACCACAACACGTCACTGAAACTTTAAAGTTACCACAACAAGTCACTGAAACTTTAAAGTTACCACAATACATTAAAATCAGACATGAACGGGGAAAAAATATAAAAATAAAATAATATATTAACTCTGGCAGTAAGCAAAATAATGAAAGTGGTGAGGAAAATCATTGTTTATACCGGGTAGTGAAGCCATACACTCGATGATATCTTAAGAACACAGCAGTCGTTAACAACCAAACCACAAGAACGACAAAAAAATGAATTTAGATTTCTTATATACTGTAAATAGATGGAATAGTCTAGAAAAATCAAGGCACCTAAAGTCGGTACCTGACCAGCCGGGTTGTGGTTCGTACGTCGGACTGCGTGCGGCCAGCAGTAACAGCCTGGTTGATCAGGCTCTGATCCACCATGAGGCCTGGTCACAGACCGGGCCGCGGGGGCGTTGACCCCTGGAACTCTCTCCAGGTAAACACACATTGAAGAAGAGACAGAATGAAAAAGAATACGGAACGTTGGTCAATTTGGGTCAATAAATCACTTTAAACCACAGAAATGAGTCTACAATACAATTATTGTAAATCTAACAGTAGAAATTCAGAATGAAGATGAAGATCTTGTTATTGTGACTGTATACAAGCCAGGGTTTAGCTTGTTATTGTAACTGTATACAAGCCAGGGTTTAGCTTGTTATTGTGACTGTATACAAGCCAGGGTTTAGCTTGTTATTGTGACTGTATACAAGCCAGAGTTTAGCTTGTTATTGTGACTGTATACAAGCCAGGGTTTAGCTTGTTATTGTGACTGTATACAAGCCAGAGTTTAGCTTGTTATTGTGACTGTATACAAGCCAGGGTTTAGCTTGTTATTGTGACTGTATCAAGCAGGGTTGAGCTTGTTATTGTGACTGTATACAAGCCAGGGTTTAGCATGTTATTGTGACTGTATCAAGCCAGGGTTTAGCTTGTTATTGTGACTGTATACAAGCAAGGTTTAGCTTGTTAGTGTGACTGTATACAAGCCAGGGTTTAGCTTGTTATTGTGACTGTATACAAGCCAGAGTTTAGCTTGTTATTGTGACTGTATACAAGCCAGGGTTTAGCTTGTTATTGTGACTGATACAAGCCAGGTTGAGCTTGTTATGTGACTGTATACAAGCCAGGGTTTAGCTTGTTATTGTGACTGTATACAAGCCAGGGTTTAGCTTGTTATTGTGACTGTATACAAGCCAGAGTTTAGCTTGTTAGTGTGACTGTATACAAGCCAGGGTTTAGCTTGTTATTGTGACTGTATACAAGCCAGGGTTTAGCTTGCTATTATGACTGTATACAAGCCAGGGTTGAGCTTGTTATTGTGACTGTATACAAGCCAGGGTTGAGCTTGTTATTGTGACTGTATACAAGCCAGGGTTTAGCTTGCTATTATGACTGTATACAAGCCAGGGTTGAGCTTGATATTGTGACTGTATACAAGCCAGGGTTGAGCTTGTTATTGTGACTGTATACAAGCCAGGGTTTAGCATGTTATTGTGACTGTATACAAGCCAGGGTTTAGCTTGTTATTGTGACTGTATACAAGCAGGGTTTAGCTTGTTAGTGTGACTGTATAAAGCCAGGGTTTAGCTTGTTTTTGACTGTATACAAGCCAGGGTTTAGCTTGTATTATGACTGTATACAAGCCAGGGTTGAGCTTGTTATTGTGACTGTATACAAGCCAGGGTTGAGCTTGTTATTGGACTGTATAAAGCCAGGGTTTAGCTTGTTATTGTGACTGTATACAAGCCAGGGTTTAGCTTGTATTGTGACTGTATACAAGCCAGAGTTTAGCTTGTTATTGTGACTGTATACAAGCCAGGGTTTAGCTTTATTGTGACTGTATACAAGCCAGGGTTTAGCTTGTTATTGTGACTGTATACAAGCCAGGTTTAGCTTGTTATTGTGACTGTATCAAGCCAAGGGTTTAGCTTGTTAGTGTGACTGTATACAAGCCAGGTTTAGCTTGTTATTGTGACTGTATACAAGCCAGGGTTTAGCTTGTTATTGTGACTGTATACAAGCCGAGTTTAGCTTGTTATTGTGACTGATACAGCCAAGCGGTTTAGCTTGTTATTTGACTGTATACAAGCCAGGGTTTAGCTGTTATTGTGACTGTATACAAGCCAGGGTTTAGCTTGTTATTGTGACTGTATACAAGCCAGAGTTTAGCTTGTTATTGTGACTGTATACAAGCCAGGGTTTAGCTGTATTGTGACTGTATACAAGCCAGGGTTTAGCTTGTTATTGTGACTGTATACAAGCCAAGTTTAGCTTGTTATTGTTGTACAGGGTTTAGCATGTTATGTGATGTATACAAGTAGTTACTTTTATTGTGATGTATAACAGGGTTTAGCTGTTATTGACTGTATAGAAGCAGTTTAGTTGTTATTGTGACTGTTACAGCTAGGGTTTACTTTTATTGTTATTCAGGTTATTGATATGGGTTACTGTTATTTGAATAAGTCTGTTTTGATCAACGTTTATTTTGACTGTAAGCGGTTAGTGTTATTGACGAGCCAGTTATTTGTGAAAAGCCAGGTTTACTGTAGTGATAAAGCCAGTTACTAGACTGATAAAGAGGTTAGTGTTATGACTGTGGTATTAAGACAGAGTAGTTATTGCTGATAAGCCAGTTTATTTATGACTATAAAGCCGTTTAGCTTGTTTGGGTTTATTATTTGACTGTAAAAGGTTTAGTTATTGGACTGTAAGCCAGGTAGCTTGTTTTGACTATCGGGTTTACAACACAGGTTGTTATTAGATATTTATTGGACTGAGTTATGACTGAGGTCGACTTATACAGAGGCTTTACTATCAGGGTGTGTTGACATGGAGACGACACATTAGTCGACTGTATACAAGCCAGGTTTAGCTTGTTATTGTGACTGTATACAAGCCAGGGTTTAGCTTGTTATTGTGACTGTATACAAGCCAGGGTTTAGCTGTTATTGTGACTGATACAAGCCAGGGTTTGCTGTATGTGACTGTATACAAGCCAGGGTTTAGCTTGTTATTTGACTGTATACAAGCCAGGGTTTAGCTTGTTATTGTGACTGTATACAAGCCAGGTTTAGCTTGTTATTGTGACTGTATACAAGCCAGGGTTTAGCATGTTATTGTGACTGTATACAAGCCAGGGTTTAGCTTGTTATTGTGACTGTATACAAGCCAGAGTTTAGCTTGTTATTGTGACTGTATACAAGCCAGGGTTTAGCTTGTTATTGTGACTGTATACAAGCCAGGGTTTAGCTTGTTATTGTGACTGTATACAAGCCAGAGTTTAGCTTGTTATTGTGACTGTATACAAGCCAGGGTTTAGCTGTTATTGTGACTGTATACAAGCCAGGGTTTAGCTTTATTGTATTTGACTGTATACAAGCCAGAGTTTAGCTTTTATTGTGACTGTATACAAGCCAGAGTTTAGCATTATGTATGTAACAGCACTGTAGTACAAAAGCCAGGTTTGCTTTATTGATGTATACAGTGGGTTGTTTATTGTGACTGTATACAAGCAGGGCGAGTTAGGGGTTTAGCTTGTTTTTGTGACTGTATACAAGCCAGGTTTAGCTTGTATGTGACTGTATACAAGCCAGGGTTTAGCTTGTTATTTGACTGTATACAAGCCAGGGTTTAGCTTGTTATTGTGACTGTATACAAGCCAGGGTTTAGCTTGTTATTGTGACTGTATACAAGCCAGGGTTTAGCTTGTTATTGTGACTGTATACAAGCCAGGGTTTAGCTTGTTATTGTGACTGTATACAAGCCAGGGTTTAGCTTGTTATGTGACTGATACAAGCCAGGGTTTAGCTTGTTATTGTGACTGTATACAAGCCAGGGTTTAGCTTGTTATTGTGACTGTATACAAGCCAGGGTTTAGCTTGTTATTGTGACTGTATACAAGCCAGGGTTTAGCTTGTTATTGTGACTGTATACAAGCCAGGGTTTAGCATGTTATTGTGACTGTATACAAGCCAGGGTTTAGCTTGTTATTGTGACTGTATACAAGCCAGGGTTTAGCTTGTTATTGTGACTGTATACAAGCCAGGGTTTAGCTTGTTATTGTGACTGTATGCAAGCCAGGGTTTAGCTTGTTATTGTGACTGTATACAAGCCAGGGTTTAGCTTGTTATTGTGACTGTATACAAGCCAGGGTTAGCAACACCAGAGAAAGTACAAGTTGACATCATAAACTCGGGACGAACCAACATATTCACAAAATTATTATTGAACAGCGACCTGGACTGACAATATAATAGGCTAATTCCTCAATGTAATGGCCGGTTTCTCTATGCATCAGCACATTAAAGCAACAGTGTGTGTCAGAGAAGTCAACACACCATCGATACTAAACCAAGTATTAACTGGAAAAGAAGAGGAAGACAATCTTAACATTTACTAAGTCCACCAGTGAAGTGTGACTAGCTTGTACTCGAAGCGAAGTATGATGCTGAGTACGACCTGCAAGAGGAAAAAAACACAGACAGGAACAACTAGATAACAAAAATATGTATGATCTAACACAGTTTTTTTTTTTTTTAAGAAAATTCCGCATAAACGATTCGATCAGCAAATTCCTGTGTATTAAATATTTTGAGTTACTACGACAGTAAAAAAAATGGTTGAAGAACGATGTGGATGGCTGGACCATTCTCTTCAGAGATTATTCTCTTGAGATCATTCTTTTGGGATATCATTGTCTTGAGATCATTGTCTTGGGAGATCATTGTCTTGAGATCATTGTCTTGGGAGATCATTATCCAGAGAGATCATTCTCCTGAGAGATCATTCTCCTGAGAGATCATTCTCCTGAGAGATCATTCTCCTGAGAGAATAATCTGGTGAAAAAACACAAAAACCTAAGAGTAAAATCCAAACAATTACTGTTAACGAGATTTTTGCTGCTTGAAAAGGAAAAGGAAAGTAATGATGCTTAAGCTTCAGGGCCCCTAATCCCGGAGGGGCCCCTAATCCCGGAGGGGCCCCAGAAGTGACTTTAGTCCACATTGCTTAAAAATTTTGGGTCTACTGTATGAGAAGGGGTTTAAGAAAATAATAATAATGTAGTGTAATTCAATACAAAATAATAGTTAAAAATAAAATTAAAGATTATTAAAGATAACAGTGGTTACCCAGACCTCGTTGGGAAGGTTCCTCCATAACAGTTTAAACTTCAGGGCCCAAAAATGTAGGTCCACCACTGCCTAGAAAGACTGCAGGAATGGTCCAAAATGTGGCTGCTGGAATTTAATCCAAGAAAAGGCAAGGTTATTCAGACTCGGGGAACAGAAACTACAAATACTAGTGAATCATAAAGGTTTATGGATAAATGTGACACCAAACATATCTCCAAAGTTACACACAAACTGTAAAACTTCACCGCCATGTGCTAACCTTGAAACAGCATTCAGGAACTTCAACAAAGAATCTTTCAGAACGTTTTGACAATAGATTTGGTAGTTGAAAGTTAGAAGCTACCAAATTCTGTCACTACCTTAGAAGTCAATAATATGTTGTACGGGACAACAGGCTTACCATAAGCTCCTTTAACGATGTGCGTAATTATTATCAACAATAAACTTGCCTAAACTATTCTATTACTCCACTGAGCGACATTGTTAAAAATGAGTCATGCTGCCTTGCTAACTCTTCATTATAGATGATGGTGGTTGTTAATCCTCTGGTTATCTCCAATTAGACAGTTGTGCATTACATGTTTGACAGTAGAGTTGCAAGATGAAGGTTACCGACTGTCAAGTTGTATCATTGAAGCAGCTAATACTGTAGCTACAGTGCATGGCTTGTAGCTGGAGCAGTGAGTCCACTGTAGAAACACCTTTGATCATGTGTTCATCAACAGCAAACTGGTCTTGGGCAATATATTTGTCCATCCAGTGACACTGTAAAACTGAGACAGACTGTCTCCTTGTTGTTATTGTGCTTGTTCAATACCGTCACTCATAATGGTATGAGAGAGTAGTTAGCTGTGTGTTATGACCTTCAACGTTGTGTCATTCAGTACCTTAGATACGGCCTGGGACGTGCAGTTTGTTACGTTTAATTGATTACTTGCCTGGCAAAGATTTAGATTAACTAGGAGAGTTAACACAGTCTTCCATGGCAGGTCACCTGGGAGGTTAACACAGTCTTCCATGGCAGGTGACCTGGGAGGTTAACAAGGATGCTCAAAACACCTCACTGACTTGGAAAACATTTTATAATCTTTAAAATGTTTTCCTAGATCTCTCTTTCTAGTGCCTCTGAAGACGTTAGTGCAGACACACGAAAGTAGTCACATATTCCTGTTCGTTTGTCACGGTAATATTTTGATTCACGTTTATGGTAATGAGTCAAGCGTCAAAGTTTCTCCCCCACACACACATTATATATATATATATTATCGTGCCGAATAGGTAAAACTGGTCAATTAGCAAGAACTCATTTAAAATTAAGTCCTTTTTAAAAATTTCTCTTAAACGTTTAAAGATATATGTTTTTCCATTTAAATTAATGTAAAAATTAATAATTTTGTACCAAAAGAACCTTAGAAAACTTACCTAACCACCTTGTGTGTGCGTGTATGATCCGTACTGCTCTGGCTCATCTTGTGAATATAATCATATCTATTTGTCTGTGTCATCTGTCTCATTACTCTGATCATAGACAACGTAAATACTACCTCAAGTTAAACCTTACTAATAATACTTACTATTAATTATTATACTTGTAGCTTCAGCTTAAACCTTAAATCTTGCTTTAAAATTCACTCTATAGATCGCATTATTTACAAGCTGGACATGTTGATATGCGTATGTACCTTTATCCACATATTTCCATAATTAACAGTTGAAGGCTTGTTTAACATCTTCATGGAACTCAGTGTTGCATTACTGCAGGAAACTTGATTACCACCGAGGCTGAAACTTAGGTAATGATCACACGCTAAGTGCCACTGATGCTGGCTGCCACCGAGCAAGTGGCACTGATGCTGGCTGCCACAGCGCAAGTGGCACTGATGCTGGCTGCCACAACGCAAGTGGCACTGATGCTGGCTGCCACAGCACAAGTGGCACTGATGCTGGCTGCCACCGCACAAGTGGCACTGATGCTGGCTGCCACCGCGCAAGTGGCACTGATTCTGGCTGCCACCAGAGGGCTGTCACCAGAGGGCTGCCACCAGAGGGGAAAGAAAAAAAGACTTTTTCCCATGAGTTATCTTTAAATTAAGAATATGTAATGCCAAAAAGTTGATGAATAAGACACATGTGCAACACCTGAGAGTCTTTACTGAGAAACGTTTCGCCCAGTCTAATACAGAGTCATTAGAGCGTAAGTTTTATTATCGGAGCCAGTGAGAAAAGAGTGGAGCGATGCAGCAGTTGTGAACGTGATTGCATGTGGCGGGGCCCACCAATTTAGGCAGGTCAGGCCCTATAAGAACGGCCAGAGATTTAGCAGTTGATTTGTGCATATGCAATCACCCGTCTGCTAAAATCTGTGGCTCACCTTACAAGGCTGACCTGGTTCCAGTAGTGGGCCCCGCCCACTTGTGACCGCTCCACCTACTACTACATTCCTCCACTTCTTCCACTGACTCCACTATAAAAATCTCCGTTTTAATCTCTGTATTAGATTCATAAAGTCCCGGGTGGGCGAAACGTCTCACAGTAAAGATACACACACATACTAATATAACAGTTGTTATATTAGTATCTTACAGTTGTTATATTAGTATCTTACAGTTGTTATATTAGTATCTTACAGATGTTATATTAGTATCTTACAGTTGTTATATTAGTATCTTACAGATGTTATATTAGTATCTTACAGTTGTTATATTAGTATCTTATAGTTGTTATATTAGTATCTTACAGTTGTTATACTTGCATACTATCACATAAACAAATATACTCATACATATTCACACGTATTAACATTTAAATGTATACTCGCATATACTCGTATACATATACACACGTACTGACATCAATGTATACTCACATATACTCATTCACTGATTCATAAATATTCTCATACATAAATATTCACATACACACTTATCCACATACACAAACACATACATTTACACTAAACATATACATTTACTATCATCTAAACATATTTATATACTTCGATATACACACACACATGCCAAAAACAAGATAGCAAGCAAATACGCATTGCGTCAAGAAACAATCAAGCATGAAGCAGTAAGCAAATACGCATTGCGTCAAGAAACAATCAAGCATGAAGCAGCAAGCAGCTAATTACGCAAGCACGCCAGTTACCAAATAAATTAGACCCTTATTAAGGTAACGAGGTGATTACCTGTGGTAATTAACATGCTAACAATACCTTGATTATTCTTGATGATACAGTGAAGGTTATGGCGTTATAGTGAAGGTTATTGTTATGGCGTTATAGTGAAGGTTATTGTTATGGTGGTATAGTGAAGGTTACTGTTATGGTGGTATAGTGAAGGTTATTGTTATGGTGGTATAGTGAAGGTTATCGTTATGGAGGTATAGTGAAGGTTGTTATGGTGGAATATTGAAGGTTATTGTTATGGTTGTATAGTGAAGGTTATTATTATGGCGTTATAGTGAAGGTTATTGTTATGGTGGTATAGTGAAGGTTATTGTTATGGTGGTATAGTGAAGGTTACTGTTATGGTGGTATAGTGAAGGTATTATGGGGGTATAGAAAGTTACTGTTATGGTGGTATAGTGAAGGTTATTGTTATGGTGGTATAGTGAAGGTTATTGTTATGGTGGTATAGTGAAGGTTATTGTTATGGTGGTATAGTGAAGGTTATTGTTATGGTGGTATAGTGAAGGTTATTGTTATGGTGATATAGGAAGGTTATTGTAGTGGTATGAAGGTTATTGTTATTGGTATAGTGAGTTATTGTTATGGTGGTATAGTGAAAGTTATATTATATATAAGATATATTTATATATATATATATATATATATATATATATATATATATATATATATATATATAAATATCCACAGTGAAAAGACGTAATATTTCAGGCGTTTTTGTAAATTTTCACATAATGAAGGACTTGGTAAGTATGGGTCAGTATGGTGCTGAAGTGTTGCTACAATATTATCAACTTGTGGATACAGGGCACCATGATACCTGTGTCACACTGTAACTCTTACTAAGTGTTTAGCGTAGCCTACTGCCTTCATAATGTGAGACATACGTATACACAAATCCTTTCACTATCATCTCACTCATTATACAAGTTGCTTTTTTTGAGATAACTTTCACATACTGTTTTTCAGATTGAATTTCGCACAAACTTTGGCATTTAAATTGACGAAGACTTATTTGTTCCGACAGAAGAGAAGCACGCGGCACTACACAACGGTCACAGTGACGAGTCTGAGGACCTGAGTGCCTCTCACTCCCCACCATCACTCGCCTCTCCACTCCTCGTTGGCTCCTTGTTTATACTCCTCATGGACAGCTATTTTGAAAAAATACGTATATTATCTCGATGAGAATAAGAAAGTGGTACACTATAAATATATCTACTGTATGTGTCTTATGGTGTTAAGGACTATTATCTCAGTGTGTGCTGTATATAACATATCGATTATTTTCTAAGACAAATTAGTATGTACTGTATAATGTAAGTGTTTTTGCTGTCAAATACATTTGAAACTTCACCTGAGTTGTGGCCTGGACACATAATATTATGTAATGTTTTAACATAATATGTACAGAGTGCTCAACTCTCGCCACTACATTATTTTATTGCGTTCAAAGACCAAAGTAACGCTGGTGAATTTAGCTGTAAATTAAGTTTACATTTACTAGGTATTTTGTCATGTAAGTTCTGACAAGTTTGTGTCATCAGGTCACACAACTAGACATGACAGCTTCAGCATCAGGTCACACCACTAGACATGACAGCTTCAGTACTCTGATGACCTCAGTGTCTGTGTGTTCACTTTAAGCGTTCATTTATTTTCTTAATATTTACTTTAAAACGCCATTGTGTTATTTATATATATATATATATATATATATATATATATATATATATATATATATATATTATGAGTGTGTGTGTTCGTGTGTGTGTGTGTGTGTGTGTGTGTGTGTGTGTGTTTGTCTCTGTTAAACTAATATTGACAAACAGAGCAAGTGTGACACGCGACAGCTGGTCAACACTTAATCAGACAATAAAGCGTCTCACAGTCTTGCGTGACCTGACCTACATGAGTGACCTTACCTACAGAAGTGACCTGATCGACAGGACTGACCTGACCTACAGGAGTGACCTGACTTTCAAACATTTAGCGAAGATTTCTACTAATTTGGCCACAAATTAATTTACAAATATTTGTCTTCAATCTGAAGCTTTGAACTGACACAGTAAGGATCAAACTTACAATCATATATCTAACAATCATATATCTGAATAGGTTAAGATTGCCAGTAAAGAACGTCATCAGTTTTGATAATACTCTTTGCAATACCTCTGCTTCAAGAAACTAGTAACTTTCTCAAAAATCTCTTGCTCAGTCTCCCAAGATAAGTAAACATTTCTGTAAAGTGAAATTGTTCCAGACCAAATAATTTGTGGAATTATCCGTATGTGCAGCAACTGGGTACCTTTATTAAGTAGACGTTTCGCCAACCAGAGGCTTTATCAATACAATACTGAAGAGGGTGTTCCTATTTTGTACTGATGAATCCCCTGGATGGTGAAACGTCTACATAATAAGGATACATAAGAACATAAGAATGGAGGAACACTGCAGAAGGCCTACTGGCCCATACAAGGCAGGTCCTTATCAAAACCACCACTACCTAAGAATTTATTCCCGTACTCACGACACCAATCAAACCCAGCCCCTCCCACTCATATATTTGTCCAATCTCTTTTTAAAGCCACCCAAGGTCCTAGCCTCTATCACAGTACTCGGAAGATTGTTCCACGCATCTACAACTCTGTTCGAAAACCAGTACTTGCCTATGTCCTTTCTAAATCTAAATTTATCCAATTTAAATCCGTTATTTCTGGTTCTTAATTGGTTCGATATCCTCAGTATTTTATTAATATCTCCTTTGTTTATGCCCATCATCCACTTGTACACCTCGATGATATCTCCCCTCATTCTACGTCTCTCCAGAGAGTGGAGATTCAACGCTCTAAGTCTATCTTCATACGGGAGATTTCTTATACTGTAAATCATTTTAGTCAGTGGTCACGTGTGGTCATACCTGTCCTAAGCTGTCTGGGAATTAGCGTGAGGTGATACCGAGCACATGGCTCACTGCAGTGTTTTAGAATCTCAGGTTGAAGTGTTGAAGAAGGAGGTTCTACTACTTCAGGAGGAAAATAGGAGGCTGAAGCTTCGCCTAGATGGGTGTGGGAGTGAGTGTGAGATGGTTGGAGCTGGTAAGGAGGAAATGGTTACCAACAGTGAAAGTGGCAGCCGCTTTAAGTGGCAAGTGGTTCACAATTCAGGAAGAAGGAAGATAAAGAAGGTTAATAGTGAAGATGTGAAGGTAGGAAATCGATTCTCTGTTCTCCAGGACGAGTGTACTTCAGTGGTCAGTGAGGTTAAAGGTACCACTGACTCCCCTGCTAATCAAGGTAAGAATATTCTGATTGTGGGAGACTCTCAGGTAAGATATATGGACCGTGCCTTTTGTAACAGAGACAGGAAGGTCAGACAGAGGGTGTGCCTCCCAGGAGCTGGTATTGGTGACATAGTCAGCAGGTTGGATAATATTATGTCAGGTAATGGGAACAAGCCTATTATCTGTCTTAGTGCTGGTGGTAATGACATTGGGAAGGGCAGAAGACAGGAGCTACTAGATAAGTATAGGTCAGCCATAGAAGTCGTTAGGTCTAAGGGAGGTATCCCAATCATATGTAGCATTTTGCCTAGAAAGGGAGTGGGCAATGAATGGATGTCTAGGGCAATTGGTATAAATTGCTGGCTAGACAGGTACTGCAAGGAACTTGCAATTCCATTCATTGATAACTGGGAGAAATTATATGGAAAACGTGATATGTATGCAAGGGATGGGGTTCATCTCTCTGGGGCTGGAGTGGTTGCATTAGCCAATTCGATTGAGGGGGTCATTCGAGACTTGTCTAGGACTTTAAACTGATAGATTATAGAGGTATGGGTGTTTGTGGAAACAATCAGGCTGTGGTATTAGGCCTGGAAACAGCAGATATTTCCAGGATACCCAGGGTTATGTTTAAAAGATAAGATTCAAAATAAAGTTGTTTGTAAATGCAAAACAATTGATCAACAAACAAAGAGAGATAGTAGAGGGCAACGAGTGACTAGCTCCCTTGAGGTTTACTATACAAATAGTAGGAGTCTAAGAAATAAGATAGATGAGCTAAGATTACTTGCAAGTGCAGGTAATATAGATATTATTGCTATAACAGAGACCTGGTTCAACCTGAAAGATAGAGAAATGCCTTCCGAGTGCAACATTCAGGGTTACAAACTATTCCACACTGATAGGGTCAACAGGAAGGGTGGTGGAGTGGCGATGTATGTCAGAGATAATTTAAATTGTTGTGTTAGACAAGATATAAGATTAGAAACAGCTGACACAGAATCTGTTTGGCTACAGTTTCTCGAGGGTCGTGAAAAATTAATTTTGGGTGTGATTTACAGACCCCCAAGCCTGGATAGGGAGCGCAGTAAGCTGCTATGGGACGAAATTCATAAGGCGTCTAGATATGAAAATGTTGTGTTAATGGGAGATTTTAACTTTAGACACATTGATTGGAACAATGTGACAGGTAATCTTGAGTCTAGTGACTTTCTTGATACGGTTCAGGATTGTTTTTAAAACAGTTTGTGACAGAACCAACTAGAGGTAGCAACTTGCTTGATTTGGTTCTTGCTAACAAAGAATCACTAATTAATAATCTTGAGGTTAATGAAGAGCTTGGGGAAAGCGATCACAAATCACTTAGTTTTAATATATCATGGAATTACCCAGGTAACTGCAATCAAGTCTCAGTTCCAGACTTTCGTGTAGCCGACTTCATGGGGCTGAGAAATTACCTAGGTGGGCTAATTGGGATGACCTGACTATGGGTCAGGTAGGTGGTTTTGGTTGCCAATATGACGTTTTTCAGAGCATAGTTCTAGCTGCCCAGACAACTTTTGTTCCAAGTAGGGAAATTAGATCTAACAAAAATGATCCTAAATGGATGAACAATAGATTAAAACATCTCATTGGTCAAAAGAGAGGCATATATAGGCGTATCAAAAGAGGGGATGGACAGATAAGAAATCAATATTTTCAATTAAAGAGAGAAATAAAAAAGGAATAAGAAAAGCAAAAGGGATTATGAGGCTAAGGTCGCAAGGGATTCGAAGACTAACCCAAAAGGGTTCTTTCAGGTATACAGAAGTAAGATTAGGGACAAGATAGGCCCACTTAAGAGTAACTCAGGACAGATCACGGACAGTGATAAGGATATGTGTGAAATTTTCAATACTTACTTCCTCTCAGTTTTTACTCAGGAAGATACTAGCAGAATTCCAGAAATAATAAATTATGTAGAACTGGAAGATAACAGACTATGCTCGATTGGGGTAACTAGTGACATGGTCCTCAGACAAATAGAGAAATTAAAACCTAACAAATCCCCAGGCCCTGATGAACTGTTTGCAAGAGTTTTAAAGGAATGTAAAGAGGAACTTAGCAAACCTTTGGCAAATCTTTTCAATATATCACTACAAACTGGCATAGTGCCAGACAAGTGGAAAAGGGCAAATGTAATACCTATTTACAAGGCAGGTGACAGGTCCTTAGCTTCGAACTATAGACCAATAAGCCTTACCTCCATAGTTGGTAAATTTATGGAATCAATAATTGCCGAGGCAATTCGTAGCCATCTTGAAAAGCATAAATTGATTAATGAATCTCAACACGGTTTTACAAAGGGGCGTTCATGTCTTACGAATTTACTAACTTTTTCACTAAGGTGTTTGAGGAAGTAGATCATGGTAATGAATATGATATTGTGTATATGGACTTCAGTAAGGCTTTCGATAAAGTTCCACATCAGAGGCTACTGAGGAAACTTAAGGCACACGGAATAGGAGGAAAAATTTTTCCTGGGTAGAGGCATGGTTGACTAATAGGCGGCAGAGAGTTTGCATAAATGGAGAGAAATCAGAATGGGGGCGTGTCTCAAGCGGTGTTCCACAGGGGTCAGTTTTGGGCCCCTGTTGTTTACAATTTACATAAACGACATAGATGAGGGAATAAATAGTAGCATAAGTAAATTTGCTGATGACACCAAAATAGGCCGTCCAATTCATTCAAATGAGGACATTACAGCACTCCAGGATGATTTGAATAGACTGATGCAGTGGTCGGAGAAGTGGCAGATGCAGTTTAATGTAAACAAATGCAAAGTTCTAAATGTTGGGCAGGACAATAACCATACCACATATAAGCTGAATAATATAATCTTATTACTTGTAATTGCGAGAAGGATTTAGGAGTTCTGGTTAGTAGTAATCTGAAGCCTAGACAACAGTGCATAAGTGTTCGCAATAAAGCTAACAGAATCCTTGGCTTTATATCAAGAAGTATAAATAACAGAAGTCCTCAGGTTGTTCTTCAACTCTATATATCTTTGGTTAGGCCTCATTTAGATTATGCTGCACAGTTCTGGTCACCGTATTACAGAATGGATATAAATGCACTGGAAAACGTACAGAGGAGGATGACAAAGTTGATCCCATGTATCAGAAATCTTCCCTATGAGGATAGACTGAGGGCCCTGAATCTGCACTCTCTAGAAAGGCGTAGAATTAGGGGGATATGATTGAGGTGTACAAATGGAAAACAGGAATAAACAAAGGGGATGTAAATAGCGTGCTGAAAATATCCAACCAAGACAGGACTCGCAGCAATGGTTTCAAGTTGGAAAAGTTCAGATTCAGGAAGGATATAGGAAAGCACTGGTTTGGTAATAGAGTTGTGGATGAGTGGAACAAACTCCCGAGTACCGTCATAGATGCTAAGACGTTGTGTAGTTTTAAAAATAGGTTAGATAAATACATGAGTGGGTGTGGATGGGTGTGAGCTTGTACTAGGTCAGATGCAGTGCTCCTTCCTTAAGTGAATGTAACCTGACCTGTACTAATTCCTTAAGTGGAAGTGACCTGACCAGGTGGTCGGCTGGACAATTATATGAGTGGGTGCGGTTGGGTGTGAATTGGTCCTGACTAGGTTGTGCTACTAGGTCAGATGCAGTGCTCCTTCCTTAAGTGAATGTAACCTGACCTGGCTGGGTCGGGGCATTGGCTTAAGCCGTTGGAGATTTGGACCTGCCTCGCATGGGCCAGTAGGCCTGCTGCAGTGTTCCTTCTTTCTTATGTTCTTATGTTCTTTGTATGTTCTCCAATGAATCTATATCCATCCTGTAGTAAGGAGACCAAAACTGAGCTGCATAATCCAAATGAGGTCTCACTAGTGATGTATAGAGCTGTAAAATAACTTTTGGACTTCTGTTGCTTATACTTCTTGAAATAAATCCTAGTAATCTGTTAGCCTTATTGCGCACACTTAGGCACTGTTGTCTTGGCTTTAGATTCCTGCTTACCATGACTCCCAAGTCTTTTTCACATTCTGTATGATCAAGCTCTACTTCACCTAGTTTATAAATTCGAGAGATATTTTCATTACCAAGGACTAGTACCTTACACTTGTCCACATTGAACTTCATCTGCCACTTTTCAGACCAAGACATTAATTTGTCCAAATCCTCCTGGAGTTCACTGGTATCCTCCTCAGAATGAATCATACGGCCTATTTTTGTATCATCAGCAAATTTACTCATGTCACTTGCAATTCCTTCATCAAGGTCATTTATGTAAATTATGAACAACAATGGGCCTAAAACTGATCCTTGTGGAACGCCACTAGTGACTAATCCCCATTCAGATTTGACCCCATTAATGGAAACTCTCTGCTTTCTATTGGTAAGCCATGCCTCTATCCATGCTAGAACTTTACCTCCTATACCATGAGCTGCCACCTTTCTTAAGAGTCTCTTGTGAGGTACTCTATCGAAGGCCTTACTGAAATCCAAGTTGTTGTTACACATGTGTTTAAGTCTTCATCATGTCGGTATTGTAAACCATTGATTTTTTAAGATTATGTGTTTTCCTAACAGGTAATCCTATGGTATCGTAATGGGAAACCCTCTTAACTCAGGCCTGGCCAATTTATATACTTTCTGATTTACTTATTGTGAAAGATACCACTTCAATGTTCAATTTCTATCAAAGTCGATTGAAATACTGAGAGTCAGTTAACTTTCATTGATGTTCTTCCCCCTCGAGACTCCTTGATGCCAGTGAAGGGATCTTATTCCAAGGAATTGAACCTAACTTTCCCTTCGTTGGATCGAACCTGATTACCTCCCATTCTTCCCAGGCGCTGTATGACTCCTACGTGTTTAGCGCAGTCAGGGAAAGGTGAAGTACTAGTGTCAGGGGAAGGTGAAGTACTAGAGGCTGGTGTACTAGCCTCAACAAGCAGTCGCAGTGTTGTTATTGATCAATATCACTTGTTTGTGGTCACAATAATATAAAATACTGCTCGTTGAGGCTAGTACACCAAACGGGAAGGAGAATGAAATTAGCTCAGAAGCACCCACACCACCGTATGTCCTCGGACCAAGGGTAACACACCTAGCTTGGCTGGGTGTTTGGTTCATGTAGGACCTGAGGGTTAGAGCGTCAAGGGTTTTCGCTCACCATGAGGCGGGTCAAAGCAGCAAGGGTTCGAATCCTTGGCTAGTCGCAGTGTTGTTATTGATCAATACCACTTGTTCGTGGTCACAATAATATTTATATATATATATATATATATATATATATATATGAGATTAAGAGTGGGGAGCAGCGCAAAAATACAAATAAAAGTGTAGGTGAGGCATCAGAAAATTTCGCTGTGAATAAAGAAATAAACGTTAAAACTTGGGAGTAAATGGATGTGTGGGTGTGTGTGGGTGTGTGGGTGTGTGTGTGGGTGTGTGTGTGTGTGTGGGTGTACTCACCTATATGTGGTTACACGGGTCGATTCACAGCTCCTTGAACCCGCCTCTTCGCTGGTCGCTACTAGGTCACTTTCTCCCCGCTCCTAGAGCCTTATCATACCTCTTCTTAAAGCTATGTATGGAACTTGCATCCACTACTTCACTCTCCAGATTATTTTACTTCCTCTAAAGAAATATTTCCTAACATCCCTATGACTCATCTGGGTTTTCAGTTTCCAATTGCTGTGTATCATCTCTGAAACATTCGAGTCCTGTCTACCTTATCAATTCCTCTTAGTCGTTATAATGTCCATCTATCCCTTTAATCCTCTAGTGTCATCAGGTTGAGTTCCCTTAACCTCTCCTTGTAAGACATACCCCTCAGTTCCGGGACTAGTCTTGTTGCAAACTTTTGCATTTTTCTCCAATTTCTTGACGTGTTTGACTAGGTGTGGGTTCCATACTGGTGCTGCATACTCCGGTATGGGCCTGACGTACACAGTGTACAGTGTCGTGAATGACTCCTTAGATGTCGAAATGCTATTCTCAGGTTTGCCAAGCGCCCATATACTGCAGCAGTTATTTGGTTGATGTACGCCTCAGGAGATGTGCGCGGTATTATACTCACCCCAAGATCCTTTTCCTTGAGTGAGGGTTGCAGTCTTTGGCCCCCTAGACTGTACTTTGTCTGCGGTCTTCTTTGCCCTTCCCTGATCTTCATGACTTTGCACTTGGTGGGGTTGAACTCCAGGAGACAGTTGCTAGACCAGGCTTGCAGTCTGTCCAGATCCATTTGTAGTCTTGCCTGATCCTCACCCTATTGAATTCTCCTCATTAGCTTCACATCGTCTGCAAACAGGGACACTTCTGAGTCTATCCCTTCCGTCATGTCATTCACATACACCAGAAATAGCACCGGTCCTAGGACTAACCCCTGTGGAACCCCACTCGTTACAGGCGCCCACTCAGACACCTCGTCACGTACCATGACTTGTTGTCTTCCTGTCAGGTATTCTCTGATTCATTGCAGTACCTTCTCTGTTATACCTGCCTGGTCCTCCATCTTTTGCACTGATCTCTTGTGTGGAATTGTTTCGAAAGCCTTCTTACAGTTCAAGAAAATGTAATCTACCCACCCCTCTCTCTCTTATCTTACTGCCGTCACCTTGTCGTAAAACTCTAGTAGGTTTGTGACACATTAATTCGATTCCCTGAAACCATGCAGGTTGTCGTGAATAAGCTCATTCCTTTCTAGGTGCTCCACCATTCTTCTGATAATTTTCTCCACGACCTTGCATACTATACATGTCAGTGACACTGGTCTGTTTAATGCTGCGTTTCTGTATTCTTTCTTAAAAATTGGGACTACCTCAGGTAGTTGCCCTGTTTCAATAAATGTGTTGAAGATTGTTTTTAGTGGCACACACAGTGTTTCTACTCTCTCAGGACCCACATAGTGATGTTGTCCGGTCCCATCGCCTTTGAGGTATCTAGTTCACTTAGCAACCTTATCACCTCCTCCTCGGTTGTGTGTATTGTGTCTAGCACTGGATGGTGTGCCCCACCACACCGGCTTTCTGGAGTCCTCTCTGTCTCCACTGTAAATACTTCTTTAAATCTCATGTTGACCTCTTCACACACTTCTCGGTCGTTTCTTGTGATCTCTCCTCCTTCCTTTCTCAATCTGATTACCTGGTCCTTGACTGTTGGCTTCCTCCTGATGTGACTGTACAACAGCTTCCGGTCAGACTTCGCTTTCACTGCTGTCATATTCTTTTCTGGCTCTTCGACTAATCTTCGGATTTTCCTGAGTCCTTTGCTTCTATACATCTTCTATACATCTTCACCTTAGGGTGAACCAAGGGCTCGTCCTGGCCTTCCCATTATTTATGTTGCCCATGGGTATGAACCTCTCCTCTGCTTTCTTACATTTTGTTGTCATATGTTCCATTATCTCATTTACTGATTTTCCTACTAGTTCTCTTTCCCACTTAACGTCGTGCAGGAAATTCCTAATACCTGTGTACTCCCCTCTTTTGGCTTCTCTCGTCGTGCTCTTCCTGCTTCCCTCTCCACTTGTAACTCTATGTATTCGAAGCTCAGAACGACGTGGTCACTAGGGGCCTTTCATATGTGATGTTCTCAATGTCTGAGCTACCCAATGTGAATACTAGGTCCAGTCTTGCTGGTTCGTTCTCTCCCTCTGGTAGTGTCTCTAACGTGTTGATGAATAAGGTTTTCCAGTACCCCCATCATCATCTTAGCCCTTCACGTTTCTGGGCCCCTATGTGGCTCCAGATTTTTCCAGTCAATTTCCTTGTGATTAAGGTCACCCACAACTTGTTGCTTTGCTCTGCCCACATGGGCCATTCTGGCCACTTCAGCCAGTGTGTCAACCATTGTTTTGTTACTCTCATCACATTCTTGTCTTGGCCTTCTGCTATTCTTTACTGGGTTATACATCACTGCAATCACCACCTTGGCACCTCCAGTCAGGAGTGTTCCTGTTATGTAGTCCCTTGCTTCTCCTCTGTTTCCTCTTTCCATCTTCTCAAAATTCCACTGGTTTTTGATGAGTCAACTCCTCCACTCCCTCTGTCTTTCCTCAGGATCTGATATCCATTTGGAAATATGGCATCTGATATCATTCCTGTGAGCTTGGTTTCCGTGAGAGGTATGATGTCTGATGACGACTGAGTGATTCCTGCCATTTCCCCCACTTATTGTATGTGTACTCACCTATTTGTGGTTGCAGGGGTCGATTCACAGCTTCTGGCCCCGCCTCTTCACTGGTCGCTACTAGGTCCTCTCTCTCCCTGCTCCATGAGCTTTATCATACCTCGTCTTAAAACTATGTATGGTTCCTGTCTCCACTATATCGCTTGCTAGACTATTCCACTTCCTGACAACTCTATGACTAAAGAAATACTTCCTAATATCCCTTTGACTCATCTGAGTCTTCAGTTTCCAATTGTGACTCCTTGTTTCTGTGTCCCATCTCTGGAACATTCTGTCTCTGTCCACCTTGTCAATTCCTCGCAGTATTTTATATGTTGTTATCATGTCTCCCCTGACCCTCCTGTCCTCCAGTGTTGTCAGACCGATTTCCCTTAACCTTTCTTCGTAGGACATTCCCCTTAGCTGGAACTAGTCTTGTTGCAAATCTTTGCACTTTCTCTAACTTCTTGACGTGCTTGACCAGGTGTGGGTTCCAAACTAGTGCTACATACTCCAGTATGGGCTTGACGTACACGGTGTACAGAGTCTTGAACGATTCCTTACTGAGGTATTGGAACGCTATTCTCAGGTTTGCCAGCCGCATATATGCTGCAGCAGTTATCTGGTTGATGTGCGCCTCAGGAGATGTGCTCGGTATTATACTCACCCCAAGATCCTTTTCCTCGAGTGAGGTTTGCAGTCTTTGGCCACTTAGCCCATGTTTTGTCTGCGGTCTTCTTTGCCCTTCCCCGATCTTTATGACTCTACATTTAGCGAGGTTAAATTTGAGGAGCCAGTTGTTGGACCAGGTTTGCAGCCTATCCATTTCTCTTTGTAGTCCTGTCTGATCCTCATCCGATCTAATTCTTCTCATTAGCTTCACATCGTCTGCAAACAGAAACACTTCTGAGTCTATTCCTTCCGTCATGTCATTCATATAGTATGCCAAAAATAGCACTGGTAATAGGAGTGACCCCTGTGACACCTCGTCACGTACCATGACTCGTTGTTGCCTCCCTGTCAGGTATTCTCTGATCAATTGCAGTGTGTGTATGTGTGTGTGTGTGTATGTTTGTGTGTGTGTGTGTGTTTGTGACCACTATGTCATTAAAACAAACTTTAGTTACTTCCTAAACGAATAAACAAATCAGTTTATTTTTGCACAGCAAAAGTTTAGTCTACAAATTTGTTGTATTTGTTGACAAGTTTGTTTCCGTGATATAAAATTCTGCATGTGGAGATTTATGTCTTTGACTTGTGCTGACGCCCAAGAAACTTAGTGCCTCTGACTGTAAGACTGACTTCTGCCACTTGTCTGTCAGACTACCTGCTGCCACTTGACTGTCAGACTGACGGCTGCCACTTGACTGTTGTAAGTATATTCACCATTTTTTTAGACCTTCGTCTTATTTTTAAGTCGGCAAGTTGAATTATTGTTGTTCTTTGGAACAACAATAATGATTACGAAGCAAGAAAATAAAAACTTATTTATCTTAATGAAGTCTCAAGATTTCAAGTAAGCCGCTGGTAGACCTTGACCTACACTGAAACTTTGTAAAACAAAACGAAAAGTCTCTTAAGGTCGAAGGTCAACGAGTGGCTCTAAAAGAGACGAAATATGTTGACCTGACATTCAAGAGAGATCTCTTCACAAAAGTCAACCGTGTGGCTTAGTAGAGGACAGGAGGAGGATCACGTTTCAGTGGTGGAACGTGTGTATGTGTACAGATTGTAAATATGTGAATGTAAAGTGTGTATACATGTGCTGAGATGGTGTATATGTGAGTAGAATTCCCATGTTTGTGCATGAAATATTTGCAAGCAGCATTCATGCATGGCGTATGTGAGCAGTTTATGTTAAGTCTGTCCACTGAAAGACGTGCAGACGTGTGAGAAATTTCATTTTTTTGTGTACTCAAAATATGTGTGAGCATTTAAAATTCATATGTATTTGAAAAAAATTGTGTACATGATGTTTTACGAGTCTACATATATGTAATATGTAAGTAAATTTTACATGTAAGTGGAAAAAATTTATGTACATTTACACTCGTGTGTAAAAATATTGTATGTGCTTATCTCAGCGTAAATAATTACAATGTGTAAGTCTCATGTTTACAAAGTATGGTCGATACTTGATGGTAAATTAACGCATGTGAAGAGAGAGGTGACTCTAACATGCAACATTCACTGGGTAACTCCAGTGTCACCGAGGTCAGTTTGAGGTGACTGCAACATGCAACATTCACTGGGTAACTCCAGTGTCACCAAGGTCAGTTTGAGGTGACTGCAACATGCAACAATCACTGGGTAAATCCAGTGTCACCGTGTTTTTATACAATTGTTTTTCCTTCCAAGCTGCATGTATCATAGCGCTTTGTTAATATGGATGTGGAGACCAATTTGAATGTATCGTGTTGTCTTTTCGGAATAAAATCTCCAAAGAATGCTTCATGAAACAGATTTACTTATAAATCCCACAATAATATAACGAATCTCATTGTATTTATTCTCATTACTAATTATTTATGAGGATGATCTCTAATTCCTAAAGTTACAGCTTTAGGGATTAGAGTTTGCAGACACAGATACGTCTTAAGTTAGGATGATCGCAAGAGCGCCTGTGTACAGCACTGGGACGTTTACGACGCCTGATCAACTGAGGAAACACCTCCAACAGAGGCAGAACCTGCCTCTGTTGGAACGAAAAAGGGTCCAGGACTGAAACATTTCCATAATAAAATGCTCGAAGTATTTGCTCATGTATTCAACCACAGATGTGGAAGCTGCTGAAAGCTGCTTTAATTACTACTAATGACACCATCCCACGAAGATCTGGGAACTTCAGTCTTTCCAAACTTTTAGTCAACAAAGTATTACCCACATGTGGATCAGTCATCATGTGATACTGCAACCTAACCTCACGTCCTTCCATGCCCACCATCGCTATTAGTCACATATCTCTCCACTATTTACTTATGATGTAATGTTTCCTTTAATAAATGTCCTAAAATTTACATAAGTAGCTTTATCATGAATAATTAAGTTTGATTCAGACATAAAAACAGAAGCATTGCAGGTCTAACAAGATCAGATCTTCTTTACAGAATCAGACATCAAAGTCAGGAACAAGAGGGATAAAGACCCAAACACAGTAAAATGCGAATCTTTATTGGCAACGTTTTACCCATACATTGGACTTCATCAAGTCTCAAACAGATCTACGTGGATCGCAGTCAGCAAGATTCGAAACCACGTCATGGAAGTCCGGCAAGGTTCTCCAAGTGACGCGCTACCTCTCGGTTACAGATGCCTCAAAAGCTGGGCAGTCTGGTTTTCAAGCTATGTTTCTTCCCAGCCCTTGCATACCAGTGGGTCTCAAGTATGGTTTCAAGCTATTTCATTCCCCTCATGTATGTTCTGACCTCACAAGCGGTTTTTATATCAATACACCACGCAGAAACAAGCGGAGGTTCATACAGAGAAAATGGTTTCGAATCCTGGTGCTTGTGTGTCTGTCAACTACAACACATCTGTCACCTACTAACCGTTAGCTACGAAACACTGCATTTATTTTATTTTCGGCTTTGCTCCTTTACCTAAACAATATTAAGTCTGTGTACTTTCACTCACTCGCCGTCCGACCCCCTGCACCTCACAAGGCAGCTACACAAGACAGTCTTCACTCTGTCCAGTATGAACGTCAAGGCTTGTAAAACCTCGTGGTAAGCGAAACGTAGCTTGCAATTAAGAATCGAAAAATGTTGCAAATGAGTCCATTTACCTAATGCATTGTCGATATTTTCATGACTTTTAAATTCTCATATTTGCTTTGTAGTTAGAGAATATATATGTGTGTCGTGCCTAATAAGCCGAATCGTCCAGGTTGGCCTGTTTGGCAAGGGTTCACTTTACCGAATAAGCCGAATTAAAATTTGCTTTTTCCATAAATCAGCGGAAATTGATATGAGCATTACGAAAAAATATATATCATTGATTTTAAGGAACAGTAAATAAATTTAAATTAACCTATGATATATATAACAGAATTTAGTTAGTTTGATATCTTTATTATGCACCCCATACCCATCCTGTGGGCGGTAGTCAAAAGATTACAGAGGTACATAATGGGTCCAGGGACTGGACCCCAAAGTTTTGATAGCTGAGCAAGTTACAAAGGTAATGAACTCACAAGTTACAAAGGTAATGAATCATGTAAGTAAGTAAATTTACTTACTTACGTTTATACATGGTTACAAACATGAACAAATTATAAAGTAATGAGCAATTTACTAGTCCACACCCGGTCACAACTGTAATGAGTTACTGGTGCAAATATTAATTGTTGGGTCACACACATACACACGCGGGGCCAGGAGCTGTGACTCGACCCCTGCAACCACAACTAGGTGAGTACATACACACACACATACACACACACACAAACTAACACACCACACACACACACATACACACACACGTAGTAATGTTTTATTTATAAAATGGTAATTTTATAAATAAATAAGTCATTAGTTTTGGTCCAGAAATTAAAATCTTTATATCATTGTTAGTGAAAAAAAATTAGCTATCAATACGTAAAAAAAAATTGGTAAAGTTTAGGCCGTACTCTCTTAAGAGAGTTCGGCCTATTCGGCTTATTTAGTATATATGTATGTATATATAATAATATATATACTGCTTGTGGAGGCTAGTACACCAAACGGGATAAGAATGAAATTAGCTTATAGGCACCCACACCACCGTATGTCCTCGGACCAAGAGTAACACACCTAGCTTAGCTGGGTGCTTGGTTCTTGTAGGACTGTGTGGTCCAGTGGGTTAAGGCGTCATGTTATTTTCGCTCACCACGAGGCAGGGCCAAAACTACGTGGGTTCGAATCCTCAGCTAGTCGCACTGTCGTTATATATATATATATATATATATATATATATATATATATATATATATATATATATATATATTAATGCAACCACGAAACAAGTGATATTGAATCAATTAACAAACTGCGGCATGGCCGGGGATCGATCCCGTGCTATTTTGGCCAGCCTTGTGGGAAGCCGGTCAAAGTTCCCGACGCTCTAACCACTGGACCATACAGTCCTACAGACATCATGCAGCCAGCGGGACTGGGCGTGTACCATGATGCGAGGACATACGGGGTCGTGGTCAGCTCACAGCTAATTTTCAATCTACTCCCGTTTAAATACGCCTTCACAAGCTGTCTATATATTAATCTGAATATTTTAATCTAATATATATTAATATATTAATCATGAATTAGGTAACCAATATAAGATCACTAAATCTATTATTTACAGAAGAATAAAGTTTGCGAACTTTTATATAAAACTAACATTTTAAAGATGAATCAAGGTAGAAATTTCAGAAACAAACTGAATCCCTGAGGTAGAAAAATAACAGGAATTCTATTTAAGAAAACAGGATTAGTTCCAGTTAATACTTAAATGTGAAATAAATACCAAATTTAAGTAAAATAAAACAAAATATAGAACAGAGTAACACTAGAGGTATCCTTACATAGCCTAACCTCTCAAGTTAACGCATTTGAAACAAAACTACGTGAACTAGAACTAGAAAGACCCACTAGGGGTGAGGGGAAGTGGGGATAGTTGAAGAACAGATGGGGGAAGAGATTAGATTTAGATTTTGCCACCAAAGTGGCTAGTTTATTGTGCACCCCATATCCATCCTGTGGAGGGTGCCCAGGAACTAGGCCCCAAAAGGGTTAACAGGTGTACATTTTGGATTTATATCTACATATCTACAGAGGAAAGAACTACAGAGAAAGTAAAGGTGCCGCGGTTAAACCCAACAGGAAAGCCATTGTAAGGCTTGTGCTCCTCGCCCCCTCAAGACTGGTCGGGCAAGGACGGCGAGATCAGACAGTGTGGTCACCCCAAACGACTCTAGGCGAAGTTTCTCAACTGAACTATACACAGACGCACCTCCATGGCTATCGTATTATAATAGTAAGGATGGAAGATATTAAAGCAAAGGATGGTAGTTGCTATAGACCATCAAAGACATGAGATCAAGAAAAGTGGCCTGGTGGCTAAAGCTCCCGCTTCACACACGGAGGGCCCGGGTTCGATTCCCGGTGGGGTGGAAACATTTCGACACGTTTCCTTACACCTGTTGTCCTGTTCACCTAGCAGCAAAAAGGTACCTGGGTGTTAGTCGACTGGTGTGGGTCGCATCCTGGGGGACAAGACTGAGGACCCCAATGGAAATAAGACAGACAGTCCTCGATGACGCACTGACTTTCTTGGATTATCCTGGGTAGCTAACCCTCCGGGGTTAAAAATCCGAACGAAATCTTATCTTATCTCATAGTGGTGGAGGAACAGAATTGTAAAGAGCTCTGAAGCGGCTTTGAAGATTGTGAGGGAGTCTGATAGTGTCGTCAAGGAAGGAAGTTAGTCATGGTATGTCTCATGTCTCTCTAGCTGTCTCCCCTCGAGGGAGGCTCCTTGACGCTGTTGAAGGACTCTTGATATAATTAATGAATTGGATCAGTACTCTAGTTCCCTGAACTGAGCCTGAATACCTTCCAACCCCTCCCCACAGGCTCTGTATAATCTCTACGGGTTTAGCGCCCCCCATGACCGTAATAATAATAACACCTAGCTGTATATCTGTTACTTTAGTTAGTGTTTTCCATGACACGTTTAGAGCTGCTGTGCTAATAACTGTTCAGTTCAGTTCAGACTCTCAGGTAAGGACCCACTAGGGGCGAGGGGGAAGTGGGGACAGACGAAGAATAATCGGTGAGAGGAAGAGCTGAAGGAGAAGAGAAAGAGTCAGGACTAAACCCAACAGTCTAACTACTGGTTATATATAATAACTGTGAATCGTAATTTTAGACTTTATTAAGTCTTTTAATGGAGAAAGTAAATATACGGTAATCTTATATAAGTTTCTTAATAATACACATAGATACGTCTTTAAAGTAGAAACGTAAATAAATGTTTTATAAAAATATTTTTGAAAATGTAGCAATGTTACAATAGTTGAAATCTATATTTTGTGCGAGATTTTTCCTTGACATTTCCTTATTTGAAATACAAATGGCAAACTATGGTAAATTATTAATAGTGAAACGTTGAACTGATTTTTTATTATCATCATGCTCAGGTTTCGAGTTCATATACAGAATTTGAAACTTGAGAATAAACTTGTTTCTGCTGTAAAGCGTATACCTTAAATTATCTTAGTTGCGTTACCTAACTCATGCTGTAAATAGAATTTTAAATGATGCTTTTAATACTGTGCTGTACACTTCGCAAACTAGTGAAATTCTCAGATCGGGGCAGGACTTGAACCCGCGGACACTTCATCAAAGCACACAGTATTCTCGTCACACAGCCAGACCCCAAATAAGTATAGGCACCTAGCAGAAGCCAGGCGTTCCAGGGCGGGATTAAGGTCAGCTGATGCCATAAGAACAGCCCAGTAATGGTGCCCCCTCGGCCCTCAGTAAGTGCTGGTGGTGAAATACAACATTAAAAATTTAGTTTTCAAGGCCATCATCTCCCACGCCAGAACACACAACTAACATATTGTCGGTAATTCTAATCACAATATTAAAGAAAAAAATGTAATTTTTCACCACTGTTTTATGCATTTTTTAATAATATTGTTATAAGGGAAAAATGCAAATGTAAAAATTGATTTACTGTTTTGGTATAAAATAAAGCACTAATAAAAATTTGTCGCTCTTAGAATATGTTGCTAGGCCCTTTCTGTGAATCTGGAAATACTTAAAATTCGATGGTTACAGTTATGGTACCGGTACTCTGTGGCGCCTCCCTTCCCTTGGTGCCCTAAGCACCTGTTTATGTTACATAATGGTTAGTCCAGGGTTGTTTGTTACCCACATCCCGGAGCACTAGGCTTGTAGAGGAGTAAGACATGTGTCTTACTTATTATATTATATACTATTATTATATTAACGTCACGAAACCCTTGTATATAATCTAGAGATCACTGAAGTGCTTGGCTCAGTGACCACAAAGCATAAGATTTTCGTTCTGTCGTTTATAATGGACTTAGGAAACACTTGTCTAGTCACTTATCTGTCAAATGATTCTGTTGAAGATCATACTAACAACAACGAAGGGATCTGCGAATATGACTTTTTTCTTAATAATGTATAAGGCGCCCAAAGTATATATTTTTCCCAGAGAAAAATTAGGTCGAATAAAAACGGTCCCAAATGAACAGATAAATAGAATACCAAAGCATATATTAGGAGAGAAGAGAGGAAGTTATAGACGTATCAAAAGGGAAGAGGATTGACCAATAAGTTGATTTTAAAAGAGGCAATTATTATTATTATTATTATTATTATTATTATTATTATTATTATTATTATAATCAAGGGGGAGCGCTAAACCCGTAGGATTATGCAGCTTAAAAGAGGCAAGGAAGGGATTGGAAAGGCTAAAAGCGACTATGAAATTAGAGTAGCTAGCGAATCAAAGACAAAGCTAAAAGGGTTCTTTCAAGTGTATAAGACAAAGGGGGAAAATTAGAACCACTGAGAACTAGGTCTGAACAGCTTACTGATAATGAGCAGGAAATCTGGGCTTTTTTAAGTTATTTCTTGCTAGTATTCACACCAGAAGACATAAATATTTCCCAGCAGTTAAAAATTATTCAGGTCATGAAGAAAATATATAACGTCAAGAGTTATGGTAAGTAAGGCACTTATGCAGCAGTTAAGTATCTTCATTCCGAAACGCTTCGCCTACACAGTAGGCTTCGTCAGTCGAGTACAAAGGAGGCCACAGAAGCAGTGGGGATGTAAAGATGATGTAATCAGTCCATCACCCTTAAAAAAAGTAGTTTTGAGGTGGTGAGTCCTTCAGCCTGGAGAAGAGTTCTGCTCAATAGTCTGCAACAATGTGAATTTGAAGCATCAGAATGGAGACTTATACTACCAAAGGTGAAAATCTTGAAGACGAAGAAAGAGGCGGAGCCCACTAGTAGCAACATGACAGTAAGAATTGAGAGGCAGTGTAGCCAGCCTACTGGTCCATGCTAGGTAGGTCACTCTCAGATCCAACCTTTTTCCTCGTAAGCAGTCGTTAGGCAACAAAGTTTGTGGAAGATGATCTCTGTACCAATATACCGTTGTGTTGCAGTGTCTGACAGTAGGAATATAATAATAGAACTTAATACCGACAAATACAAAAGTAAGACACACTTGCAACAGTTAGGTATCTTTATTTTCTCGTAATAAAGATACTTGACAGTTGCATATATGTCTTACTTATCTATTTTGACGGCATTGTATAGTATAATTATATTTATACGGCTAGACACTTCAAACCATACGTGTCATAAAAGAGGACTAAAATGCCTTCTGCATTCAATTTATTAAAAGGACAGATAAAAATTATTTTTTTAATTGGGGCGCTTAAATGTGCGTGGAAGATAGTACCGATAAGAAAAAACTCGCTGTTAATGTTATGATTGAAAAGAAGCTGAATGTGATAACACTAAATGAAACAAAGTTAAAGATGTGTTGCTATCAGTGGAATGGATGTGGTAGGCTATCAGTGGGAAGGATGTGGTAGCTATCAGTGGAAGGATGTGTAGCTATCAGTGGAAAGGATGTGGTAGGCTATCAGTGGAAGGGATGTGGTAGGCTATCAGTGGAAGGGATGTGGTAGGCTATCAGTGGAAGGGATGTGGTAGGCTATCAGTGGAAAGGGATGTGGTAGGCTATCAGTGGGAAGGGATGTGGTAGGCTATCAGTGGAAGGGATGTGGTAGGCTATCAGTGGAAGGATGTGGTAGGCTATCAGTGGAAGGGATGTGGTAGGCTATCAGTGGAAGGATGTGGTAGGCTATCAGTGGAAGGATGTGGTAGGCTATCAGTGGGAAGGGATGTGGTAGGCTATCAGTGGAAGGATGTGGTAGGCTATCAGTGGAAGGATGTGGTAAGCTATCAGTGGAAGGGATGTGGTAGGCTATCAGTGGAAGGGATGTGGTAGGCTATCAGTGGGAAGGATGTGGTAGGCTATCAGTGGAAGGGATGTGGTAGGCTATCAGTGGGAAGGATGTGGTAGGCTATCAGTGGGAAGGGATGTGGTAGGTTATCAGTGGGAAGGGATGTGGTAGGCTATCAGTGGGAAGGGACTCAGAGGATGGGAAGAAAGGAGTAACTTTAACATTAAATTATCAAGTATGGAAAGAAAAAGAGGGCTTATGTGTTTATAAACTCAAGAATTATGTGTTAGAATGAAGGTGGGATGTGAGAAGTGAGTAATAGTGTGTTGGCACTTGGGGTGAGATAAGTGTACAAGAGAGAGATTTTTGAAGATGTTAAGTGAACGTTTGGGGGTTTTGAGCCAAGTGAGAGACCTAATGTTATGGGAGACATTAATACTAAATTGAATAAAAGAATTGTAGATGGTGTAGTAGGTAATATTGTATTGCCAGGGATAAATAACCGTGAAAGGCCCTTAACTAAGTTGTGTGTAGAGAGGGGCTTGGAAATACGTAATGATTATTTTGAGAAAAGGAGGATACATAAGTATACGAGACATAATATAAGAGTGCAATGGTAGCAATTCGATAGACTTGAAACTAGTAAATAGATTAATGGGTAGACTTCTGGATGTACATGCTTTTAGAGGAGTGATATCTTCTTTCTTCTTTCAACAAACCGGCAGTTTCCCACCGAGGCAGGGTGGCCCAAAAGAAAAACGAAAGTTTCTCTTTTTTACTTTAGTAATATATACAGGAGAAGAGGTTACTAGCCCCTTGCTCCCGGCATTTTAGTCGCCTCTTACGACACGCATGACTACGGAGGAAGAATTTTGTTCCACTTCCCCATAGAGAGTATGATACATGGCTGGTAATTATTTAGTGGTAGCTGCAGTGAGAGTACAAGGAGATCGGCAGTAGTGGGTAAGAAAGAAGTGAAAACAAATGAATTAAGGAAGGAAACAGTTTGGAGAAGATATAACAATTTGTGAAAGATGGGCTAGAGAAAGAGCAGGAAATAAGGAGGATGTTGAGGAGGTATGGGATGAACTGATGTATGTATTGCTAAAGTGTGCAGTAGAGGAGAGTGTGCAGGTGAGAAGTGGAATGATTGGTGGGAAGAGGAATGATTGGTGGGAAGAGGAAGGGTTGGTGGAATGATGGAAAGGGAGAATAAACTAGCATACAAGAGGGTTTTGCAATGTAAAAATAATATACTGAAGCCAGCGTATATGGAGAGGAAGAGGGAGGTTAACGGAGTGGTGAGGGAGTGTAAAAATAGAACCAACGATAGAATGGGAGAGTATTTATCAGCAAATTTTGCCCAGAAAAAAGAAACTTTAGGAAGTCAGGAGAGCAAAGGGACTTAGTAGTTAAAAACAAAAAAGGGGGATGCTACATGGGGAGGTAGAGGTACTGGAAGGATGGAGACATTTAAACTAATTGTTAAATGCTTATGATGAAGGAAGGTAGGGATTTCATGCATGGGGCAGGGAGGGATAACATCATATAAGAGTGAGAAGGCGCTGAGGTAGTTGTGGAGAAATGCACGATGCAGTGGGTAGAATGAAATTGAGTCAAGCAGCTGGGATAGATGGGATTAAAACAGAGATGTTGAAAGCAGTTGGGAATATAGTGTTGGAGTGGTTGGTGTGTTTATTCAGTATATTCATGAAGGTAGGGAAGGTACCAAAGAAGTAACAAAGCATACACACTTCCCTCGTATAAGGAAAAGGGACAAGAGAATATAAAAATTGTAGGGGATAAGCCTGCTGAATATACCAGGTAAAGTTTAAAGTAGAATTATTATTGAATGTGTTAGGGTTAAGAAAGAAAGCAGGATTGCAGAGGAGCATGTAGGATTTAGAAGAGAAAGGGATGTGTGGACCAAATGTTTAGAGTAAAGTTATTTGTTGTATTTATGGATGTAGAAAAGGCATTTGATAGGGGAGCCATGTGGCAGATGTTGCTAATGTATGGAGTAAAGGTTAGCTACTAAAAGCAGTTAAGAACATTTATGCAGATAATGAGGCTCGGGTTAGGGTATGTAGGAGTGAGCGGATTATTTCCCAGTGAAAACAGGACCTACATAGGGTGTGATATCACAATGGTTGTTCAACATATTTATAGATGAGGCTGTAAAAAGTGAATGTTAGGGTGTTGAAAAGGGGAGTGGGATTAAAAGATGTTGGAGCTAATACAAAGCGGGAGTTATCACAGTTGCTCTTTGCTACTGATATGTTCTTTTCGGGGATTCTGGCTACAAGTTGCAAGGGCTGCAGGACGAATTTGTGTGCCTACGTAAAAGAAACTTAAAGTGAATGTAGAAAAAACAAGGTGATGAGGGTAAAAAAATGTTTAGGCATTGATAGACTAAATGCCAGACTGGGAGGAGAATGGAGAAAATGAATGTGTATATAGATTTGGGAGTGGATATGTCAGCAGCCGGGTTTACGAAAGACGAGGTGAACCATAGAATAAAGGGGAAAAAAGGTGGGTGGTGTATTGAGGCAGCTGTGGAAAGAAGTTTATCTTTAGAGTATACTGGTACCAACACATATATGGGTATGTGGTATGGGTTTTGAACGAAGCAGCAAGGAGGATAGAAGCAGTGGAGATGTCATGTTTGATGTGTGGTGCGAATATCATGTAGAGAATTCAAAAGGAAGAAATTAAAAGGCGATGTGGGGTGACCAAGGGTGTAACTCAGAGAGCTGAGGAGGGTTGTTGAGGTGATCTGTGCAAAGAGGAAGATGTGTAATAAGCTGACAAAGAGTGTGAATTAATCTGGGTTGGAAGGTAAGAGGGGTAGTGGTTGCTCACGAACACTTAGAAACAGGGGGTAAAAAAGACTTTTGAATTTTAGAGGCTTGAGAATCCAGCAGGCTAGCTTAAGGGTGTTAGATTAGAGTGAGTGAAGACAAGTGGCTTTTAATGGACGTTGGTATTTAAGCGTTGCTTAAATACCAACGCTCTTCTTGCCGAATAAGACAAGCGAAAATTTGTGTAAACAATAATTTCACAAAAATCATTCTGAAACTAACGAAAAAATAATATTTCATTGTGTTTGCTTATTATTAAATTATTGTAAACTTATCTGAACTATATTTAGTTGGATTAGGCTAAATTAAATTGCGCTTGTTATAATAAGGTTAGGTAAGTATCAAGAATCATTGTTAACATAGACACAAGTATCAAGCACCGTTGTTAACATAGACACAAGTATCAAGCACCGTTGTTAACATAGACACAAGTATCAAGCACCATTGTTAACATAGACACAAGTATCAAGCACCATTGTTAACATAGACACAAGTATCAAGCACCATTGTTAACATAGACACAAGTATCAAGCACCATTGTTAACATAGACACAAGTATCAAGCACCATTGTTATACAACAAGCCGGTTAGACCACTTCTTGAATCTGTAAATTTCATTTCTATGGACTGACAGCTCACGTTTAGGAATTAATACAACACCTGCGCACATTTGACAACCATTACTGGAGAGCCATTAAAATATTGTTTCTGCCCTAGGACTGATCACAGGACTGATCACAGGACTGATCGGGGACTATGGGGGACTGTCCGGGGATGATCACGGGGACTGATAAGGGACTGTCACGGGGACTGATCACGGACTATCACAACGATCACAGGGCCATCAGGGGGAGGGGTTAGGGGGACTATCCCCCACCCACGGGACTACCGGGGCTACCGGGGGACTGACCACAGGGACTGACCGGGCTGACACAGGGACTGTTACGGGGAGCAAAAGGATAGGGGGACGATCAGGACAACAGGGACTATACAGGGACTGTACAGGGCACACGGGCATACAGGACTATCCAGGACATCACAGGAATACCAGGGACTATCACGGGGACTATCCAGGACACCAGGGACTGATCACAGGGGACTATCACAGGGACGAGCACAGGGACTGATCACAGGAACTATCACAGGGAGGGGGATACGGACTGAAAGGGACTATCACAGGGTTGATCACGGGGCCTGATCACAGGAACATCACGGGACTGATCACAGGGACTGATCGGACTGATCACGGGGACTGATCAAGGGACTGAACGGGACTGCCGGGACTGATCACGGACTGAAAAAGGGACTGCCCAAGGGCCATCCAGGACGGGGTTAAAGGGGGACTGATGGGGCCTGATCCGGACTGATCACGGGGACGATCACAGGGACTGATCACAGGGACTGCCCCGGGGAGGGGCAAGGGACTGATTCAGGGACTGATCCGGACGATTACGGGGACTATCACAGGGACTGATCACAGGGTCTGATAAAGGACTGAACAGGACTGATCGGGACTGATCACAGGCTGATAAAGGGACTGATCACAGGGACTGATCACAGGACTGATCAGGGGACTATCAGGGGGGACTAAAAGGACTGAGCACGGGACTGATTACAGGGACATCAAAGGACTGTTAAGGGACTATCACAGGGACTGCCCCGGGGTCGATCACGGGACTGACCCGGACTGATAAAGGGGACTGACCAGAACTGATCACGGAGCCAGGGACTGTCACAGGACTGACCGGGACTGATCAGGGGGAGATAGGGGACTGAGCAGGGGGACGTAAAGGAACACACAGGGACTGACCCAGGCTGACACAGGGACTGATCCCCTGATCAGGGGGACTGATCACATTGCCTGATCACGGGGCCTGATCACAGGGCCTGACCAGGCGAAAAAGGGACTGATCACAGGGACTGATCACGGGGCCCGATCACAGGGACTGATCACAGGACTGATCAGGGGACGACAAAGGGACTGATCCGGGGGACTGATAAAGGGGACTAAAAGGGGCCATCAGGGGGACGTTAAAGGGGGACGTCGGGCCTGATGGGGACGGGCCGGGCACCAGGGACTGATCACGGGGACTATCCGGGACGACACGGACGTTAGGGGGACTGACCGGCGAAAGGACTATCAGGGGGACTGATCCAGGGTCTGACCCGGGGCAAAGGGACGGAATCCCAGGCTGAAAAGGGGGACTGATAAGGGGGACACCGGGAGAAAAGGGGATATAAGGGTGCCGGGCACACGGGACGCCGGAACTACGGGGACTGATCCCAGGCGACCGGGACTGATCACAGGCTGAAAAAGGATGATCACTTCCCCCTTACAGGGCCGAAAAAGGGCCTGATCACAGGCGATCACAAGGACTGATCAGGGGACGATCACGGAACGCCGGGGACGATCACAGGCATCACAGGGACTGATCACAGGCTGATCACAGGGCCTGATCACAGGGCCGGATCAGGGGGCCTGACCCCGGGGGGCCTGATCAGGGGCTGATAAAAAGGACTGATCACAGGGACATCACTTTGTTTACACTGCACAAATTTGTAAAATCTTCTTTCCGGTTTTTTCCGGTTGGTTGTGCTCAAAGTTTGGAAATTTTATCCTTTAATGTTTGTGATGGGATTATTATTTGAATTTTCGATAAATATCCCTCCTCTCCCTTCCCTCCCTCGATTCCCCTCTCTCTCTCTCTTTCCCCAAAAATATTAAAGATTCAAACCGGAACTCCCCGCCCTGGGTTCAATCCCCACCCGTTCCCTGGGCTTGCTATCATGTTATTAGATTTCGCCGTTTTAAAAAACCATTAACGTAGTAAGTTGACTTATCTCTTCTGTTTTATAAACGGTCACGACCATGGATTTTACCAAGATTAGATCTACATTTTTTTAGTATATAACATCTGAGTCATCACATTAAAAAAGGGCATGTCCCAAACTCCAAAAACCCTTTTTTTTTGACTTAAAAAACGATCAATCTTGCTTGCAAGAAAACTTGGGTTGATTTTGGGGAAAAAATTTGGAAAAACTGAAATGTTGCTTTTCCGCAATAATTTCTAAGTGTCGCATTCGCATTCAACCCTTAACTCTGATAACCTGATAATGCAAAATTGAGCGAATTCCGCATTAATGTGTTGGGTATTTAGATTTTGTTGTCTGGGATAGAAGAGAATGCCCCTTTTTTTTTTCAAACCTGGGTTTTTCCCTTGTGGAAAGTTTGAATTGACTAAGCTGTGTGTAAGGGTCCCATTTCCTTTTTCAAAAAAGGTTCAATATTAGTTTCCATATGATGACGAGAATGCCTCTTCGATTCCCTTTAATCTTCAACGTTGATATTTAACTTTAAGACTTTCTCCACTTGCACACCAGTCACTTGCCTGAGCCACAGGAGGCTGGGGGTTTGCAATACTGGGCACCTTTTTTAATAAACATACCGAAATAAATCGTTATTATTATTATTACTTTTTTTTTTAAAATTTTTAAATTATTATTATTATTATTATTATTTTAAAATTTTTATTATTATTATTATTATTATTATTATTATTATTAATTTTTTAAAAATTACTACATACGGGGGAGATAAGAGCACACAGCCCTGGGAAATGCAGGTAATCATTATGATCTCTGGAAGGAAAGGAAATGAAGGTATTTGAGACTGAGGGCACCTTAGCTGGGAATCACCCGCGCTTCTACCATCTGGACTCTACCTGGGGGTGTTCCAACGCCCGGGCCGGTCCATGACAATGCTTCCCGGGGATAAACCTGGGCCTCTGTTACTGCTGGCCGCACCAGTCCCCTATGAACCCAAAACCCGGCTGATTTGGAACCATTTTGGGGTTCTACCCGGCCCCCAAACAGCTGGGGTTCTACTGAAAGTTTATTCAGGTATAAAAATACAGTTACAAATTATCAAATGCAGCATATGTAGAGAACCCGGTAACCCAAAAATCAGACAAATGACCTATTTCCATTTGGGGCTTTTAAACCTTATTATTATACTAAAAAGATATATCTTATTATTATACTATAAAGGATAAAACTAGAAATAAGGTAAAGTGGTTATTTGTATTTACATGTTTTAGTGAAAAAAAAAATCATTCTCCTCCCTTCCTTTCGCACATTCATTGGTCCTTTGGTTTTTTTTGAACTGGCTCATGCTATGACTGGCTTTGACATGTGCAGGGTCTGTTTCATTCCTTTATTGCTGCAATAAAAGGTGTTTGAACCCTCCACGACTGTGGGGACTCAAAGTTGGCCTCTCCCTAGTACTATGCTCTTTGGTTCCCAGCCTTGACAAAATTGGCAGAAGATACTGGCATGTTTAAATAAATTTGATTTAATTCATTTTTTTTTTCCTGTCTTCAACATTCACAATCCAATTTTTGAATTCATCCTGGCGTACATGTTCTTTGGGCCCAGGTCCAGGATGAATCTTCCATTTTTTCTGGGGATTTGTTTCTTTTTTTTGTCAAGACAAGTACCATGAAGACCGAACCATATGACCTTTATAAGAGCTAAATGGGGGTCCGGCCCCGAGGTAAAAAGGGTTGTCTGTAGGGGGGAATAGTCCTTTCCCTTTTTTTTTACACGCCCCTATAAACTCCGACATGCATGGGGTCGAAGCAGGGGCAAAGATGTTTCCCCGGTTTTTTTCTAGGAAATGAAGTGAGGGGTTTTCCCAAACCCCCACATTAAAATTATTTCCCCTTCTCAGTTTGTTTCGTCCAAAGGTATCCCCCTTTTCCAAAACGATAGTTTGTTGTCTATTAACCATTTGCTGCGGGACTCGCAGGGGGTTTTCCACACTAACAAAACCCCCGCCGTAGGAGTTTATTGACCCGATGGGCATGTCGTTTACATAACACAAGAAAAAAAGGGACCCAGAATACTATCTTGGGGAACTCACATGCTGTCGGCAGGGGTTCTGATTGTTTTTTTATTTTGACAATTTGTGTCCTGTTGCTAAGATAGGTTTTAAAACCGTCTACGGAACCTATGCCGATATCTTGAATTTTTCAAAAATATTTTACAGATCGGGGCCTTTTTTTAAGTCAAAGGGCCATTCCATGAGGTTCCCCATAGATATTTCAGATCCATGTAATCCATCAAAATTTGGAGGTTGTAGTAAGAGCTCCAAAACCTGATTGGAACATGAAGAATTTTTATCACTAAGATACTTAACTACTTGAAGACACAGCCCCCCCTAGAATTTTGGGGGAAATTCACTGAGTATACTAACAGGCCTATGTTGCTGACATCAGACCTACTATTTTCTTGAAGATAGGAGAACTCTGGCCTCCCAACCCCCCGGCACTGTATTAGTGGTGATGGACAAAATTTTTTATGAGCAATGGGGGTTCCAGTTCAGAGGCATCATCTTAGGAATTAGACGGGGTGTTATCTGGGGCCCGGGGCTATTAGTTGGGTTTAACCGCTTAGTTCTTTTTTTAAATCATAAGATACACTTACCCGTTGACAACTGTTTGGGGGTTCCCTTTTTGGTATAGTATGTTTTAAACTTATCAGAATCTGAGTTAAAGGTATTTGACAGTGGAGTTTTCTTCTAGTGTTTATGAGCAGTTTGTAGTATGAATTAAAACAATTTGCCACTTTAGTTGTTTCGTGGCATACCTCGTTATCGACATTTAGACATGTTGGTATTGTGTACGTTAAATCTATCTACGGGTTTTGGCATACCAACTGTTTTAGTTTTGCCAAAAATTTTTGGATTATTTTGTACTCTTTGATTTTTTAGCAAAGTGCCTTCCTTTGCTCCTTTTTTTCCTGTACTCTAGGGGGCAGAAATTTTGGTCAAAGCTGCCTTGGCATTGTTCCTTATATCATCTTAGATTTTTCCAAAATGAAGTTTTGGTTGAGGTTGCCCAAGCATTTCGATTTAATTTTTTTAAAATGTTTATTTTTCTGAGAAGGATTTTTTTATGTACTGATCAATGTACTCTGCAGTATTTATAAACATTAACAACTTTTCAGTGATTATGCTGGGGCTGCCATTGCTACCGCCACCTTAATGGACTATAACATTTCACCAAAAACGACAAAAGTCAAGCTTTTACCACAGAAGTTACGGGTCCAGACACAAATACTGAATGGGAGGGAAAATGAGCACAAAAAAATATTAATCAAGTATTTTGATGGTAAGAAGATAGTGGTGAAAGATCATTACGTCATCACGGTGGAGCCCGGGGCTGAATATCTCCTTTGACTCCCCCGTCAGGCCAAAAAGGGGGGCAAGACTATCTATACACTTTGGGAAGAGAAACTAACTGGGCAGCTGTTGTATGTGTTGGTAGTGACGGAACCAACGTAAATGGAGCTGACAATGGAGACATTCATCATCTTGAAATGTTGCTTGGCATCCTCTCCATTATTTCATCTGTCAGCTTATGGAAATGAGCTGCCATTCCCTATTTTCACCCTATGAGGGGCCGGGACCTGAATTGGAGGTCCCATTGACAAGCAAATCAAGGACCTCTGTCTGAGTTCCGTTATTGCTTTCCCCCCCAGTCAATTTCACTGATTTCCCCCCTCTGAATGACAAGGTGGCAGGGATCTGTCCGGGCCAGAAATACTTGTACAGGGGTTTGGGAAAGGGTGATCAAGGTGTGGTTGATGATGACTTTGTTTGCCAGGTCCACCGGGGGAGGGGGGGAAAAGTTTTGAATAGGACCTTGGCTGATGGGCAAACAAGACCCAGTCAGGGTTGAAAAGAGTCGTCATTATGATTTTAAAGTTCAGTTTTAATGTGGTTCCACATCAAGCTGC